>JAOVVI020011003.1:0-12828 GCA_028571085.2 Nepenthes alata
AAAAGAATATTTTGGATCAAAATATATACCAAAAGGTTAGTGAGAATAATATTTATTTTTTTATTTTATATATGAATGATATTTTACTTACATCTAATAATAATAGTTTATTGTATGAAGTGAAATAATTTTTCTCAAAAAAATTTAAAATGAAAGATATTGGAGATACATCTCATATCATCGGTATTAAAATTCATTGAGATAGACGATAAGGTATTTTAGGTTTATCTTAGGAGACTTATATCAATAAAATTTTATAGATATTTTGAATAAAAAATTATTCACCAAATGTATCACCAATTATAAAGGGTGATAGGTTCAATTTGAACTAATACTCAAAAAATAATTTTAAATGGGAACAAATAAAAGATATTTCATATATTTCTATTGTTAAAAGGTTGATATATGCTCAGGTATGTACAAGACCTAATATCACTTTTAGAGTAATACATGTATGGATCACTGAAAAATTACTAAAAAAGTGATGAGGTATCTTCAACAAACCGATAATTTGAAAGTATTTTTTTTATTTTGATTTAAATTTTGTTAGATGTGTTGATTTATGTAAATCAATATCTGGTTACATATTATATTTGCCGATACAACTGTATCCTGGTGGAGTGTAAAGCAAATTCTAATTGCTACTTTCACTATGAAAGTCGAGTTCATTACTTGTTTTAAAACTATAAAATATGGTATATTGATAAGAAATTTCATATATGGGCTTAGAGTGGTGGATTCTATCTTAAGACCATTGAAGATATATAACGATAATTTAATTACTATTTTTTTGGCTAAAAATAATACAAATAGTAGTTAAAATAAACATATCGATATTTAATTTTTAACCATAAAAGAGCGCATTAAAGGAAAAAAAATTACTATTTAGTATATTAGTATTGAATTGATGATCGCTGATCCTTTGACGAAAAGTATGTAACCATTGAAGTTCAATAATTATATAGTTAGAATGAGATTAAATTCCATTATGTGATTTTTATTTTATGAACAATGATAATTTAATAAATTTTTTTTATTTGTAATAGTTTTTAAAATTTTGTGTACACATTAGTTAATTATTTTGATAATATCATCTATTGTTGGACCAAGAATAAATATAAGATTTATTCATAAAATAACGTTATTATATTCGGATGTGTCTTTAAGAATATAATATATTATAATATATATAAGATATTACTCATTTATAGATGATATATCATCATAATTCATATATTTGTTTCATGAGAATGAGGATTGATGGGTTTTTAGTTATCACATTAAGTAAAATATGGATCAAGTGAGAAAATATTGATTATTCAGTTTTAAAAAAAATCAACAAATAATGGTCCACGTTTGATAACCGTTTTGTCTAACCTCTCTGTAGTAACCATCCATTAGATTATTTGATGAAAATTATCAATATACATTGGAGTAATTTTGGCTTTGTCCCTAAGTCAAATACTCCGTTAATACATCATCGATAAGGGACACTGAGATTTAGAAGATAAAAAACCAGTGGATGAAAATTGTAGAAATACGAGCAACGTGCAGTGGATTTAATGGTTGCAGGTTAGTCTTATCCTTAATTTTAATTTCGCATTTAGTCTTCATATGGCATAATTTTCAAAATAGAAAATCAATTTATATCTGATATTCCTTCCACTCAAGTAGCAGTTGGAGGCAAATAACACAGATGACATCGGAAACACTATGAAAAAAAAGATCGACATATTATAAATATCCAAAATTAACAACTCGTGTGAGATTAATCTCAGTGTTATTGTTGTACTCAACATTAGACCATATGTAGGCTTTTCTTAAGTATGACTCAAATTTGTTTGGTGTGATAGGCTTATTTGAACATGTAAGTCGAAAAATTTATGGTACAATCTGATGTGAATTTTAAAGAATGTTAATAATCCCATCAACTATGCTATCCATGCGGAGGTTTGTACTAGGATTTTGATATATTTTTAAAAATAAAATTTGTAGTCGTCAAACTCCTTTTATAATTATATTTGTCAAAACTAATGAAACATCTATTTCTTTATTGTGGCTTTTTCTTTTGTTTTTTTAATTTGAATGGTAGTCATTGCTACAATAAATGTATGTTATATGCTGGTAGTGGCGGGGTGACCTCAAGGTGGTGGCAAAGGAGGGTGGTGGCAGTGCTTGTGGCAGGCGGCACAGGCAGGGTGGTGGCAGTGGGTGGTGCAAATATAATGTTTTCTATACACTATGAATGAGATGAAAAATCAAACAGGGAAAAATGAAAAGTGTGGGTGAGTTCCTATAAGGGTGGGTGAGTGGCAGCTCCTGAACTCTTTTAATGGATATATATTTTAGCTAATGATTTTTATTTCATATTTTTAAAAGAATTTTAAATATATATAATAATAATTTTATTTTTTATTTTTAATGTTTTTATCACAAATTATCTCAGTTACTTCAGCTCGCCGTGCCTCCCCACTCCTCCCTGTCATTCCAATATCTGTCTTCTCTCTCAGGGTCCATCCCCACTCTCTGCATTCTTCAAAGGCCAATCCGGAGAAAAAACTGGAGAGAGCTTGAGAGGAGGAAGGGATAAATGGAGAGGCTTATTTACTCTTCACCACTCCCATCCAAACTCCATAGTAAACCCTATCTTTTCCTTCCTCAACCCGCCCGTATAAAACTCCCAAAATTCGGATTTTCGTTGCCACCGCATAACGATCCCTCCGGACTCAACTCGTTATTTTGCGGGCATGGTCGCCTTCGGGAATCTAGTTATTACCCATCCGCAAATTCTCTTCGTTTGCCGTCCCCCGTTGAATCAACCAATGGGTCGTCGTCCGATGCCCATGTAGTCAGACAGCAGCCGGCGCAGACAGGTTCAAAATCACATAAGGTATAATTTTTTCTTTCTACTGCGCAGATGCTCATCGTCTTCGAACTAGGTCTCTTTTGATTGGTTAATTTGATTATTGTTTTCTCTTCCTTTAATCGAATCTGACAATTTGTTTTTTTGCATGGTTCTGGCCTCAGTTGTTTAATTATTAGGATAGGACTGTAGAGAGAGTTTGGGTGTTTGGCTGTATGGATGTCGAACTTTAGAAGACACTGAAGTTTGAAATTGTGGGCTTTTATATTAAGAATTCAAATATGAGGTTTACCCTAGTCACTCAATACTAAGATGGATGAATTTGGATGAGTGGAGTCAATCTAAAGAATAAGATAAAGATTGATAACATCTTAATATGCTCAGAAATTACACCTAAAAAATATGAGGAAAGAATCTTTAAGACAGTTGGACACTTCTGTAGGCCCAACAGAAGACATGTTTTAAAATGTGAGTTGGTTATGGTTGGAGGAATGATATTGCAGTAAAACGAATTGAGTGGTGATAGAAGATTTGTAACACTCATGCCTTATCGGGCATGTTAGCCCATTTGGCCAATATTGTTGGTATAATGGTAGATGCCCAGACCAAGTTACTATTATTTCTTTTTTTCACCTTTGTGCTAAGCTTATTAATTTTTCTTAATAAATGACTCGCCATAAAAGGATTTTCTTTAGTGAACGTCCATAGCCAACCCCACTTGGGTGGATTTAAAGTCTTATTGTTGTTGCCTTCATGCTTGATTGTAGGACAGGAAAAAAACTAAATCCATCAATTACTTTGAATGATGAATTGCTATAGCTTCTTAATAGGGAGTTCACACAGAGTTTTAAACAAATCCACATAACTTGTGAAAACACAACAAGAGTGACTGGACTTAGTTTTGAGCTTCACATTGTTTGTTGGTCAAGTATCTACATCAATCTCCTTATAACTATGGAAAAATGGCTTAGTTTTTGAAACATGATGATCTGGATATGCGTGATATGGACATGAAAGAGGATATGCATGAACCGGACTGCATAACATTAATTCAACTACTGTATATTACCACCACTTTTGCTTGTATTTAATTTTAAATCATTCGTTTTATTAACAGATGGGTTCTCGTTAAAAATTTGGCTTCCCTCCATTATATCCTAAGGTTTGATGCTCATTGAAGGTTTTTTTCCCCCCACTGCCAGACCATAGGAACAAACTAGAGATATAAGAAAGTATCTGTCTTGGCCAGAACCATGATCGGTTCTCAATTTAAAGTTATTTGCTGGTCAACTCGTGTATATAGGCAAGATGCCCTTTCTCATATTGATAAACTGCTTTGTCTATTGCTTTCTTCATTATAAGCATGTGAGGTCACCATGAGTTGTTATCACCTGGTAGCACCTGTAACCTTGAAATGTAATTTTTTTCTTTTAATAATTGAATGTGAACTGTTGATGAGATTTTCTTTTTGGAATGTTTGTGGTAGAACTGAAGTTTCAGCAACATTGTTTCTTATCTAAATTTTGTGGCCATCTAGGTGTCAATAAAACTTGAGGGTGACCCATCTATGGCAAGGTTTCTGTATTGCAACATGAAAGTCATAGTTTCAAACTAAGGAATTACCCTCTTTGTAATTTGGGGTAAAGCAATATACATCTGACTTTTCCCAAACCTAGCGATATTGGAGTCGTGTACTCAGCCATCCTGGTTATTTGTTGACATGTCAATTTTTCAAGATATGGAATAATTACCTATGACAGTTCACAATATCTGAACCTAAGTGGCACTCTTTTTCTGTTCCACCACTGCAGAAGGTACTAATTTTAAAGATATGCTGCATTTGCCCATGAGGAAAAGTTCTTTTTCCAGTTGGTTTCTTGGGCAAAAATCAACTGGAGTTTCACACATACATGTGTGAGATTGACACTTCAGTCGTATGACCTGTCAAACACTATAGTAAATCGAAAAGCACCAACTCTAGACGGCTCTAGTTTGTCATTATAATATGTGACTGCAAAATCAACTACCATATTATTTTGCCCATATCTGTCAACATAAATGCAGGAATTGATGTAGTGAAACGTGTAACTCTGAAGATTTATTCCTAACCCTCACTGGACACTGACATTTGCTTTAACACTTTTACTTGTTTGGACTGTATGAAAGATTTGCTTATTCATCCCTAGTCATAGAAATACTTTATAGTTCATGCAACTGAAGGTATTAAATGAAGTAGATCTCTGTGATGACCAGCAAAAATATGTTTCACAGAACATTGACCTCTCCCTCCCCTCCTTTTGTTCACCCGTGACTGCTCCTTGAGTGACCTTTCTTGCAGATTTTAAGAGATCATTTCTTCATGGCACACCAACAATTCACTTTTTCCAATGCATAGCAGATAAATTGCCTTTTCCATGTTATATTCATAAGACAGTTTGAAGTAATACTGTTGGTTCCCTGGCAGTTCTCTCCTGGTGTAACTTTGTGTTACATTTTTGAAAAATTACTCCTTTTGCTACTTCGTTGTCAACCTAGAGAGAAATCATGCATCTGTAAGAATTCCCACCCCCTTAACAAATCTCAGGGAATGCGTCAAAACCTTCGTTTCTAGCAAGGCATTCATGGTGTACACATCTTCTGAATTAGAAAAGGGAAAAAACTCCTTCAGGAGATTTATGGTGGTGCTAAAGTTATTTTTCAATGTTATGTTATACTATTTGAAGGTCATATGTACACTTCGGGTTGAATTGGAGACATTGAGGTCTGAGTTTTCTTCAATCTCTATATCTGAAAAAGAGTTCCACTATGTGATTATACTTTCTCATTGCTTTCTGCATCTCCTCTCCCTCTGTAAGTTATTTTGTGTAATACTGGATCCCACACATAACGGGTGTTTCATACACCAAGTTGTCCTTTATATGTATTATAATCTCAATGTTGGCATTTTTTATTGTTATCCAGGCAGTTGCTGCTGGGAAGTTAATCCTACTCTTGGCCCTTGCTATGATTCTAACCCACCCATTCTTCACATCAACAGCACTTGCAAGCTTTCCGGCTGCTGCAAATACGGGGGGTGCCATGGCAGCTGCTGCTGGAAGGGGACTGCTTCGCACCGAAATACTAAGTAGTGCTTGGACTGGCTTCTTTGCTGGCTGTTTGCACACGCTATCTGGGCCTGATCACCTAGCCGCCTTGGCTCCACTCTCGATTGGCCGAACCCGAATGGAGAGTGCAGTTGTCGGAGCCCTTTGGGGCTGCGGCCATGATGCCGGTCAGGTGATTTTCGGCATGCTGTTTCTACTGCTTAAGGATCGCCTTCACATCGAGGTCATCCGAACCTGGGGCACGAGGGTCGTCGGCTTAACCCTTCTCATTATCGGCGCAATGGGGATTCGGGAAGCTTCTGAGGTCCCAACGCCCTGCGTCGCCCTAGAAAATGGCGAGTGCGATGCCAGCATCTTCGACACCACGCTCGAGATCCCATCTGTCAGCAAAAAAAGGAAGAAGATTGGGTTTGCAACATTTGCCACCGGGATTGTGCACGGGCTTCAGCCCGATGCATTAATGATGGTCCTGCCAGCGCTTGCGCTGCCTTCTCGGGTTGCGGGAGCTGCGTTTTTGGGTATGTTCTTGGTTGGCACTGTGGTTGCAATGGGAGGATATACGGTGTTCATTGGTTCTTGTAGCGAGGCTTTGAAAGAAAGGGTGCCTAGGATAACTGAGAAGCTAACGTGGGCATCTTCCCTTGTAGCTATTGGCCTTGGATTGGCTATCCTCATTAGCCAGTATTTTGGGTTCAGTCTGTACTGATCAAAATACACACATTTATTGTTAAGTTTTTTTTTTACCCCCTTGGGCGTTTCCCACGCAGCATTAGGAAGGATTTTGAGAGCAATGAAATGATTGGATTACTAGAAACTATTCATATAATGTGTGGTTATGATTGCATATGTTTTAAGGCGATGTTTGATGGCGCTCGTGCGGAAGCTGTCCTTTGTTCGAAAGAAGGGATGCTTCTGCCAATGTTCGAAATAATTATTTTTTTTTCCCTGTCGCTAAATCTCTAAATTTAACAATTTTATGAGGAATTACTAAACTCAATATGTAATATTTAATATTAATATTAATATTAATATTTCTTCTTCATGAAACTTTATATTTACTATATTTATTCATTGCGTGAAATTACTAATTAACTAACACGTTACCTTGGTATGGTGAATAGTGAGATTGATATTCCCATAATTGGAAGAAATTGCTGATAAAAGAACATTAATTTCCATTATATGCTTTTTCCTCAAATAATACTGGAGCGAGCGATAGGAGATCGGACATAAATTAAGTAGGATTTTACTTTTCCTCGGGAGAAGAAGAAACCCTTCCCGCTCCTAATCGGATGTTGCTTGTTGGTTGGCTCCAATTGGTGTCATAATAGTAGTGTATGTATGGAGTTAGGATTGGAGCAATGTCTATCGGTATTCTTAGATCTTTTAATTTAAATCATATACATTATAAATCAAAATAAACATCCAAAAGTTTGAATGTAAATTTTAAATTTTATTCTTGATGGGTATACCGAAAATAGGCTTGTCCAAAGTTAACGTAGGCCCAAAAACGTCTGTTAGACGGACAACTCGTTAACGGCCTAGTAGGATAACAGGCCCAAACACTATAAGGCCCAGGACGGTCAACTCACACACAGACGATCAACTCAAACGTTGACCGTCTGCGTACTGTAACAGTGGGCCTAACAGAAATTTTTCTTACGGTTACGGACCTGACCCACTTGAGCCCGCAATCCATCGGACGGCCAGCAACAGCTCTCCCAGCATCTTTCACAATTCCAACTGGCTCCCAAAATAGACATTGACAAAATTAGCGCCTCTTCTATAATGAAGGCGTCATATTTTTCAATTCCCTGCCAACTGGGGTTCTCTAACGGTAATATACATGTAAGGAAGGAGAACAGTTTGGAAAGCCGCTGACCACCGTGGAAGGAAATGGTTTTAATCCATTTGGCAACTGGCATCAGCTCTGAAAGGCAAGCCAACCAAGAATAATGCAGGGAATCACGCCTTCCAAAGGAGGGAGATCACCCTGTCCACCATAAGTAAATCCTAGAATTCTGATTCAATGGACGGAGCTTTGCTTGCAGCTTCTCATTGACAAAAAAGACATTCTGACTTACGCAAAAGAGAGCTTCTGAAACATAACTTCGGAGATTCGTTTTTGCCTACAGACATCACCTTTTGATCCATATGTGCTTACTTACACACAAGAGGCTCTTACAGGCAATTTCGTGTTTAGAGAGACGATCTCTCACGTACCCAAGCTCTTGCTTACGTACACAAAGAAAACTCTCATATCCACGAACGCTGACAGAGTATTGGATTGAGACCCATTGTCTCTTCCACTCTTCCAGACGTTCAGATCTCTACCAAATCAGCTTTTCGAAAGTCGTACCCGAAATCTTTCACGCTTTTGGAATATCGTTTCCTTACGCTCTCTGTAAGTAGGAATCGATCGCTCACGTCCTCAACAAGCTAGCTCTCAAAACCCTCTTACTTTCTCTCGCTTTTTAGCATTACCTTCCCTATCATAGGAGGCTTTACTGACTTGAGCGTCGGAGTATTTTTGGTGGGAGAACATCCCACCGACACACTGACCTCTTGTTCGCTTTAGTGGTATGAAGGATTCGCACTCAGTGAACGGAACTAGTTCAAACCATCCAGACGAGTCTGAATCTGTTCGAAGTCGGATTCAGGTACGCATCAGTTCTGATGCTCAAGTATTTAAAACATTAACCAAATTAGAATGCATTAGCATTATATGATGCAAAAATATAAAATTTTGGCAAAAATTCGAGATACATGTCAATTTTAGAATTTTTATATAGCGATTTGGACAAAAAATTATACATACAATTGAATTGGTATTAAAAATAAAGAATTGAGTAAAACAGAATTGGAAAAATAAAATTGGCTAACATTATTAGAAAAAGAAAAGAAGTTAGGAATAAGAAGTGGCATATGTTATCTTGATTGCTTGCAAATTAATTTAAATTGCTCACAAAATCAAATGAATTTCTATGGTAACAAATATCCATCCTTGTTGAAAACAGGAATAACAATAAATTTTATATCCTACTAGATTTGGTTAGCCACACTAATCTATTTTCCCAATTTTACTTCATTTGCTGTATTTTTTTTTTTGTAAGTATAGAATGTGATGCGTCTCTAGATTCGGATTTCGAACAGATTCAGGTCAACTTGACTGTCTGGATCCTGTCTAGATCCGATTCCGTTTATCAAATTTGGACCCTACACAACACTACAACAAACAATAGGTCAAGTGTCGGCAGAATGTTGTCCCACCGAAAATACTCTAAAACTCAAGTCAGTAATAGACCTTTGACTTTTAAGAAGGAAAATGAAAATGATAGTAGAGAGAGAGAAAGAGCAAGGAGTGCTTGTTTTCAGACGTAAGAGGCGTTCTAACGGCTCGTGATGAGCACGGATTCCTAGCTCTGTATTCGCGAGGAACGAGTGGGAGATTAAGTCCTGTAAGTGTGGAAACTTTGAAGGATCGTCAAAATATTGTGACAGATTGGAGAGAATGGCGCCTCTTAAGTCTAAAAGATAAGTGTGAGATTATTGCAATAAGCGTTTGTGTGCTTGAAAGTTAGCGTGCCCTGAAATGGAGGCTCCGTGGGCTTATATAAATGGAGGCTCCGTCAACCTTCCTTGGACAAGAAGGCGCGATTTCTGCACTTTGTCGGGCAACCTTCCTTGAGCAAGAAGATTTGACTTGTGTAATCTGTTGAGATTGTTTCCTTTTCTGGCGGGTAACGGTTCTCAAGATTACTTGCCTTCCTTCTACACTTTGTTACCGTTAGAGTTTACAGTGGGCAAGAAGAGAGAATATGGCGCATTTCTCATGGGAATGACATTGAATCTGCTGATATCCGTTTTAGTGTAGATTGGCTTCTGAAAAGGTATGAAATCAGGAAAATGGACGTTGCTGGTCGTGTACGGAAGTGTCGGCCCAATTGGGCCTGGCCCATGTAAGCTTTTTTTCCCTTTTGGCCTGCTTGCTACAGTACTTTCAGTCAACAGAGACGTTGACCGTCTCATGAGAATATGTTGACCGCCGCCTGGTTGGCTTCTCACATGGTCACTCGCGTTGACCATCCAGACACATATGGGCCTTCGTGGGCCTAAGCCATTTTTCTTATCGAGTCAGCCCATTATGGGCATACCCATCATAATGTTTTAATCTTTTCTACACACAATTATTTTAACTTTTTATGTTTATTATTATTTTTTATTTTTTATAGTCATAACTAACTCATATTTTATCATATGTACTTTCATTAACGTATATTTTGAGTATTCTTATGCTTGTTTAAGAACAGATATACAAAGGCACAATGGCATACATATGAATAAAAATATCATTTAGAAGGCAATATCGTATTGGGTTATCATATTATGTTGTCGGGATCAAATGTGCCTTATATTCGAGCACCAAAAGAATACCAATCAAAGAGCTCATCAAGGAGCATGTGTTCAGATGTCAGTAGCATCAACCGACCTAGCTGCAAGTCGATTGTCGAGACCCCAGTACATAAGCACAAACATAATAATATTAAAAAGCTTAACCAAATACTGAAAATACAATCCCACAAGATAATCATTAAACGATTGCAAAAATAATTCGCTAAGTCATAAGATTCTATAAAACCCTCATTATTTGAACCGATTATCTCAGTGTCTACTTAATATTTATCATGCACGCGAGAAAAATGCGAACCAATAACCATTAAAAAATATTAATTTCTAAAAGTCATACATATCTATAGATGGGAATAACTTACCCAAAAATCAAGTACTTAATTCCAAAATCTTAGGGCCCAAGTACATTCAATTCCAACATTTTGCACTTTAATAGTTTAACAAATGAAATAAAATTCTTCAAAATTCCTATCCAAACACTCTAGGAGATACATGTCTACTCATTTCAAAGGTTATGAAAATTCATAGGAGTGAGCATAATATTTAACAAAATATATATAATTTATATATATATATGAATAAATATGAGAAATGACAATGATAATCAAATATAACAATATTAAAAATATCAATATATTAATAAAACATTTGAAAAATATAAGAACTAAGTATCAATAATTATCTCATCAATAATGATTGAATATAAAAAAATAGGGCTATCTAAATTCACCACAGCCTAGGCGATGTGTACTATTCAAAATCCGCATATGCACCAATTACATATTATTCATATAGATAGGGCCTAAAGTCGCCGTCTACCTCCACTATGTATAAATACTGTCTATTATACATCAAGATAAAAACATCCATGCTTGAGTATTGTCTATTACATTACCCTACGCATGAGCCTGCCTTTATTGCGTATGAGGGTCACCTATTTTGTTATACCACACATAAGCGCCACCATTATGCTAAGCTAGACCTAAGAACCACTTAATATAGTTTCTTTTATGCAACGATCTTCTAACCTCAAATATATAGGGTTTTTTTTCTTATTCAAGCACACAATTATTCAAAAAAAATCTACTTAATATAGCTATTTCTGATATTAGAATGCATAATTTGGAGTTCAGGTGCTTCACCAATGACCCTAAAAAAGGGTCCAACTGCAGTTAATTATCTAACCCTATATATGCAATTATTCAGCTCCAACTAGTTTGGGCATCTAGTTTATGAATACTCCACCAATTATAAATTTAAATCTCAAAATCTATTTTAATGATATTAAATTTTAATAAATTAAAAAATTATCAATGTTAATTATTGGTTTGAGTCAAAAATTAAATATTTGATTGAAATAATTTAGGCTCGAGTGGCACCTAACGTGTGTCCAACGTATATATGAACGCATTTTAAATAGAATTGATGTACCTAAGTTATCACAAAAGGCACCCATAAATGTCTAATTCAGAATAGTGATGCCTAATGCACACATGTTGATCGCTCCTGTATAGGTTTTAAAAAGTTTTTGTGCATGAGTCGCACTTGACAGGCTCATGTGCACCAGTCTGTTGTAAAATTATTTTATCGATTGTAGCTCTTTTCTTACGGATTTTTTTTGAGAAAAAGGAAAAAACAAATAAGAAAAGACAAAGAAGAAAAGAAAAAATGAAGAACAAAAGAAATCTTAGTTAATTTTAGGTAAATTTAAACTACTTTTTTTATAAATTAGATTTAAAATAAGTATATTTAAACTTATTTTTTTTATTATTGATTTTTTTAAAAAATCTCTGAACCTTTTTGTTTAAATACTCATATATTTATTTGATATTTAGTTTTTTCACTTGATTATATCTTATATGCACATTAATTGGTTCTCACTTTGTAAAATTTTTAAATATTTATATTTTAAATTCATACATGTCATACTAAAATCTTCACATTTTTATACAAATATTATTTCATATCTTTTATCTGCTGAGAAATTAAAGAAAATACTAATTTGATTTTGATAAAAGTGATTTATTTTTTTAATTTTTAAAAAATATGAATACTTATATTCTCCTGTAGAGTTTTTAATTATAACTAAATAAGAATAATTATAAAAAAATAATAAAATATATTTAAATATGTCATAATATATTATTTATAAATTAAATGTTGAATAGAATATTCACATGTTAGAAAAATAATATTTGATCCAAATTATAAAATATAATATGTAGTAGACCCACCAATGGATTGTAAATAATAGCGTGTGATCTTTAACTTTGTGAAAATAATTATAACTCAAAGTTTAATATTTAACTCTTATTGGTTAGATTATCAATGATCTTTGATTTTTATATGTTTTAAAAAGTATTTATATATTTTATATTTTTATATGTTTGAGTGATTTTCTATATGCTATACGGTCTTATACGTTTGAATGATTTTCACATATTTTATATT
>JAOVVI020011004.1:0-12827 GCA_028571085.2 Nepenthes alata
CTCTTATCAATTTTAATCAACTTAAATATATCTAGATTTTATGTTTTCAGTTTCGGGTCCTCACAGTAGAACTACACGGGGTAGAGCCGGTGTGGGTCTTCAATGTAGACAGATCGTCTACGGACTCAGACAACGGAGCCGAAGTGGTCCTGAGGACACCTGATGGGTTTGAGGTGAGGTATTCACTTAGGCTCGACTTCCCAGCTACCAACAACGTTGCCGAGTACGAAGCCCTGTTTGTAGTGTTAAAACTAGCCAAAGGTGCTCAGCTAGATGATTGATCGTTTACAGCGACTCTGAGTTGGTCATCAATCAGGTTAACGGGGGTTACGAGGCATGTAACCGTCACTTGGCCAAGGTGAAGGAAGCCAGCCGGAGATTTGACAAGGTGACTTTGGTTCACGTTCCCAGAATTGAGAACGAAAACGCTAACCAACTTACAAGGGCAACGACGGCCGAAAACCCAGAACAGTACTTGAGAGACATGCGGGAGGTCCTAAACACTCCTAGCACTGTGAAATCGGAAGTAATGCAAATTTTCGACGCAAAAAGATGGATGGCGCCTTACTAGAGATACCTGGCGGACGAAAATCTGCCAGATAATGCGGACGAAGTCAAGTGAATCAAGAAGACCGCCGGCTGGTATACCATAGTCGACGGACGGTTATATCACCGTGACTACTCGATTCCATACCTCCAGTGCTTAACTCCTGATGTGGCGGACTACGCCTTGAGCGAAATCCACCTTAGGATTTGTGAGTCACACATCGGCGGCAAAAACCTAGCGTTCAAAATCATGCGCTAGGGATATTATTGGCCGGCAATGAAGAAGGACGTCCTCGACTTCGTGAAAAAGTGTGAAAATTGCTAGCTCCACGATAATCTTCACCATCAACCGCCTGCTGAGTTGAGATCTCTTCAAACTCCTTAGCCCTTCGCACATTGGGGGTTCGATATTCTCGGCCCATTTTTCATCACGACGGGACAAAGAAAATTCATCATCGCAAGTATCGACTTCTTCACCAAGTTGGTAGAAGCTGCACCGCTGGCCAATTTCACTGAGCACAATGCTTTAGAATTCATCCGCTAGAGCATAGTAAGCAGTTTTAGCATTCCCGAGATCATAGTGACTGACAATGGAACCCAATTTTTCGGAAAAAGCTTTACTAAGTATTGCACTAGTTTAGGCATCAGATTGGTCCACACTTCGGTAACGTACCCGCAAGCCAATGGGCAGGTGGAGGTCACAAAATGTACGCTACTTTATGGTCTGAAGGCCGAGCTGGATGACGCAGGGAGCTCCTGGGTCGATGAGTTACCCTCCGTCCTATGGTCTTATCGGACGACTCGAAAAGAACAGACTGACAAGACATCTTTCAGTCTCTACTATGGGACTGAAGCAGTAATTTCGATTGAAATTGGGCTTCCAAGTCTTAGGGTTGAGTTCTTCGACTCACAATGTAACTCCTAAAAAATTTGGGAACACCTAGACTTATTGCAGGAATCTCGCGACGCTGCCAGACTTCGGACAACGGCCTATCAACAATGAGTTGTATGCTATTACAACAAGAAGGTAAAAGTACGGTAATTTAAAATTGGGGACATGGTCTTACGAAGTGTTGAGGCTACGGGTAAGACCACTAACCAAATTCAGCTTTCCCCAAATTGAAAAGGTCCTTACCTAGTCTCGGCCGTTCTGCGGAACGGAGCATACAAACTCCGAATCCAAAACAACAAGTTGGTCTCATGAACGTGGAACGCGATCCACTTCAAGCGTTACTTCCAGTAAGGGCACAGGTAGGTTATCCATGTTGCACGTGTATGCTTGTAATATGCATATTGATATTAATAAAATAAGAGTGCTTTTTCATTCGTGCCATATTGTTCTTTCTATTCTTTTCTTGTTCTATGTGCATGTATGTGAATTTGTAGGGTTATATAAACGACCTAGACTACCCCTAAGTTGGACGGTTTTCACCTGCTTGTAATTAAACACTGGTCATCCAGGCGGCCCGTAAGCGGTTGAATTAAATTCGATCATCCAGGCGCCCATTAGCAGTCGAATTAAACCCTGATTATCCAGACGGCCCGTAAGTGAAAGCAAAGTGTGAAAAGAAAACACACACTTCCATAATGAAATGGGGCGCTAGATCAAGAAACCTGGGCGCCACCCATTTGTATAACAACACTGCACAGTGAACAAAGAACGTATTCATGTATGAGATTTCTCATGATGCCTCACATGGAAAAGAAGAAAAAAAAAACAAAAAGAGTCCTGATAGCGCCCCCATGGTCTGGGATATTATGACTTAGCTTGATGGCTTCCCGAGGCTGAGGAGCCTCCTAGAGAGTGAGGTAGGGACCTCCGGCTGCGACCGTGGGGATACCACACTAGCTCTGATCTCTGAGAAGCACCAGCATTTTGCGAGTTCAGAAACCCGATAGGGAAGCAAGGATCCACCATGGAAGCAATTCTACGGCTGTAACGAATCCCCTCCTAGAACCGCTCCTCCATGGCAGGCGCCGCCTCTTCAAGGTGAAGCCTCGTCCTCAACTCACCCTCAAGTGCTGCAATCTGCTCTAGGGCCCGCTGGTGCGCCTCTGAATCCTCTCGCACGCTAGCGTTGGAGGCTTGACCAGGGTGGACATCGCGCACCCTCTCTCGAGGCACATCGTCCTCCTCTGAGGACAAGATCTCGACCAAGCCAGAAGGCACCTCATCAGGCTGGCGAAACCAAGAAAGGTCAACAAAGGGAACGCGAGCCGCCACAACCAATCCCCAAAGTTAAATAACTAAGGCATACTTAACAAGAAGGCCCAGCGCGATCTAAGTAAGTAGGGTAGAAGGCTCCGCAGAGCTCTTAGAATGCGATCTCTCGTCGCCACCCCCCTTTGAAGAGGATGACCCATGGGAGGGGCTAGGCGTATTATCTGGCCCCCAGTTAAGGAGAGTATGACCATCAATCATATTCTCATCAACCATGGCGAAGGGAAAGTTGCTATGAAGCAAATCGCAAAGACCATCGCTATTTTATAAGCCAAGTTTCCCACCTAAAACAGTCGCACGTGAACCAAAGGGTCACGTCGCTTCAAGTCACGTCGTTTTAGTGCCTAACGACGCGTGTGCCACGCAAACGTCACATCTATAAAGAGTTAGTCTGCATTGGTCAAACGTTTGCAATGATCAGCAGAGACTCTCAGTTAGTCAACACCAAGCAAGCAGAAAGGGAAACGGAAGAAAAAGCATGAAAAGGCACAAACGACGACGGTCAACATCCCAGGGGTGAAGTGCTCCGTCCAAAAGCTAGCCACCTAATTTTACACCTGGGCAGTGCCACCGAGCCTCTACTCACGCACAAGTATAGAATAGGCTTGGCACGACATTAGGATTCACCTTGATGTCTATTCTAGGACATAAGCCCATTAGAGAGCGCCATAAATGTCTCAAGCGGGGCGAACGGCCTACTTGCCTACAATACACTAAGTCGGCCGGCTAGCTCAAGGACAAGTAATCAAAAAACGGTAACAACATAGAACATCAACAAAGCAATCATTTTATTGATTATGTCTGAGCATTTACAACTACAAAAGAGAAAAAGTATAAAAAATCTACGGTAGGACGGAGCCCTCAGGAGGAGGCGGCGGTGGCCCCTGACTACTCCGGGATAGCCCCATAAGATTCTTGCGTCGGCTAGCAAAACGGTTTGTGGGGTTAAGGACATCAATTGGAAAGCTAGGGTCAACTATCCGTGTAATGCGTCGACTAAGGTTGACACCTTCTTACACTCGTGCCCATAGCATATCATGAACCTCATGGGGACAATGCGAGTGGACAACTCGTTCTCCAGCGAAATAATCCATCCCGAGAGTTGGTCAGTGCGCCTCACTGCCCGATCAGTCTCTTCTCTCAATTTGGCGTTCTCCTCTCCCAATCTGGCATTTTCTTCTTCCAAACTTGATAACATAGATTGAAGTGCAATTGTGTCCTCTTGGTGCTCCACCTTGAGCAGCTTCACATCCTTCCCGAACCAGGCGATCTCTCTGTTAAGGTCTGAGATCACCAGGTCCCTTTGGCGCAATCCATTGTTGACTGCGCCCATTATTTTCTCCTCCTACAAAAACCAAAAGAGCTAAATAATAGCAACGAAGGAAGAAAAGGGAAGGAATATTTTGAAGGTTTACCTACCAGACTTTACGCTCCGGCCTCATTGGCCTGCTCCGAGACCATGGCCCTGGCAGCGAAAGGTTGGGAACAGTAATCTCCTGGACAAGCTCCTCCGACAATTCCACAGTGGGGTCAACCGCCACAGCATGGGCTTCGGCAGCTGGCTCCTTCGGCTCTGCAAGTGGCTCCTTAGCTGGCTCATGTAGCTTAACTTACGGCTCATAAGCAGGCTTCCGCAGCTCAGCACGCGGCTCCACAACTTGCTCCATTAGCTCAACTTGTGGCTCCATAGCTGGCTCCATTAGCTTAGCTGGGGGCTCAAAAGCTAGCTCCTTCGGCTCAGCTTGCGGCTTGCCTACAGGCTCCGTGCTGATGGCTTCCGGCTTCGACGCCGCCAACGTAGGCTGCGTCGCCAAGTCATCCTGCCGTGAGGACACGACTACGGCGCTGCTCGCTCTAGCAAGCAGCATGGCGTCATATTCTTCCAAAATCAACTCCACTTCAACCCAGAGCGATCTCCCACTCCCAAGAGTTGCCCAGCGACCACGTAGTCCGAACCTGAGGATGACAAGGAAGGCTCCACCATTGTGACCCTCTTCTGTTTTGGACTCGTGGGAGCAACATATGTGGAAGACGCACTGGCATCACCTCCAATTATAGCGCCGGCTTTCCTCTTCCTTTGCGAGGCCTCCGGCGGTAGTGTCCTGAATTTCTGAACTGGAGAGGAAGGTCCCCAACGAGCTCTCTTGGCTTCCTCCCGAGAAGTTAAGTGGTCTCTTCTAAACTCATAAGCATGTTTCTTCATCAGCCGCAGCAGATCCGCCACAGCCGCAATCTCTGCCTTCTTTGGTGTCCCAGTGAGGTCTCCGGGAACCTTCTCCCAATCCCGTGACAAGGGCCAAATCTCAGCAACACACACAAAGAAAAAGTGATCTTTTCAATTCTTCAGTGTGTCATAGATGACCCCGTTGATTGGGAGGTCTCTGGAGGACAGAGAAATAAAGTCTCCATTCTAGACAGCGTCAACGGTCAGTGTCCATAAATGGTGATGCATGAAGATGCATAGAGAGCAAAGATATCGCACGGTATTGGTATGAAATCGTGCGATCGGCACCTGAAGATGTCTAGCAACTCCTGAGGGACGGGAAGATGAAGTCCACTCCTCAGATGAGCCTTTTATATGGTGATGTAGTCCTGAGGAGGGGAGCATGCCCTGTCTTCCTCGCCGGGCATTCTGAAGATGATCTCATTAGGAATGTTGTACTCAACGTACAATTCCCTCACTTCATTGGCTTTGATCACTGAAGCAATCTGAGTTACAAAAGGAGCCATGGAAACGGGAGAAGGAAGGAAGCGAAACATTTAGAAAATTTTTAGGAAGAAAGTAAGGGAAGTTTGAAAGTAAAACAGCCTGAGTACTTAAAGGCATGAGAACGCTGAAAAAGGAGAACCGTCTCGTAAACGTGCGCCCATCATTACTAACACGTGTCGATTCCTGAATGGGTGCAATCAAATCAGATCCTCTGGCATATTAATTATCGGGATCGCAAATTCACTACACGAACACGCGACCAACTTTTTGATTGACAGTCCGGCGGTCAACGAATCTGATCAACGCTTTCTTTATAAGTTTTCCGAATTTTGGCCAAGGTGGTCAACGCTTTCTTCAGCCAGCTCTCCGAATTTTTGCCTAAACGGTCACCGAATCCATTCAACGATCTTCTAAGCCAGTTCTCCCAATCTTGACTTCATAGTTGCAACTGCACGCAACATGATTAACAGACCAAGCGTCTCCGTCGGTTTCCTCACCAGGTCACCTTAGGTATCCCAATTACTCGCAACCCATCTTGAACATGCTGGAGGTTGGAGTCCTAGACCACCGGCATGGGGGGCTACGCCAGTAATAAACTGGCTTAAGAAAGAGGAACAGCCTAGATCCACAACGGCCCACTTGCGCCTGGACCGTCAACACCTATTGTTGATCTGACGAAAGGCTAAGTGAGCCGAAAAAAGCCCAAGAGCAGGACGGACGACTTGGTCTTGAAACGGTCAATGATTCTGTTGATCAGAAGCGAGATCAGTTGACCGTCTGAAGACCAGTCCTCAAGTGGGCCAAGTCCAGTTTGGCCCACGCAACCGTCCACGACCAGCAACGGTCCACTCCCCTAATTTTGCACTTTCCACATAAGGCAATTTTCATTGTAATAGTCATCAGTAGATTCAATGCGTATCCCAAAAGCAAAGCGCCAGAATTCTTCTCCTGTCTGCAGTAAACTCTAACGGTTATAGAACGCAGAAGAAAAATAATCAAGGCAACGTCCGTTAGTGTCATAAAGGCCCCATGTCAGAAAAGGCAGCAATCTCAATAGAGCGAAAAAATCAAGCATTTCTGCACAAGGAAGGCTGGTCAACACAACAGCTATAAAAGGCCATAGAGTTCTCATTCCAATGCACGGTCTCATTTGACCACAAAAGCTTTCTACTGTAAAACTCACACGCTTTCAGACTACGAATGCTTTCTCTCTCTCTTTGCCCATACGTTCTTAGTGAACACAACACTTAAAGCCAACGCTCCTCACGAGCCACCAAAGCCTCTCTCAACGAGAGTACACTTCTATTACTAACACTTTCTATATTCTCCGTACATTCTTTAATTTCACCTTCTTAATTTGAAGATTGTTTGTTAACTAGAGCGTCGGAGTGTTTTCGGTGGGATAACCTCCCGCCGTCACCTGACCTCCTGTTCGTAGTTGTGGTGTGTAGGATCCAGATTCAGTGGATGAAACTGGATTTAGATGATCAATTTAACGTGAATCTATTCAAAATTTGGATCCAAAATACATCAAGAGTTGCACCAATAAATGTAATAACTATTTCTCTTAATAACAGTTTAGATTGAGATGCCTATATATTTTCGTGTAAAAGAGTATTGTGTTTAAAAAATTAATTAGTCAATATATAGACGTAAATAAGCCTCTAGACATTGGTATGCTAAGTTTAATAATACCATTATATCATTTAATTTTCTATTTAAGTGTTATTATTTAAGGTATAAATTCAAAAGCCAATATGAGTTAATTTATATTTTAATTATATATTTTGATGATATATTGCATGTTGTTAATGTTGGCCTAATGTATGAGGCAAAAAGTTTTCTCCCTTGAGAACCTCATCACAAATAATATGATAAGACAATTTGTGTATTAGAATATAAATATTCTATAATCAGTCATGTGATTGATAGAAACTATTGGGTCTAGTCACGATATGAGCCGATTCGACAGCTAGCCCACTTGCTAGTAAACCCGATAAGGAGTGAAACCCAGGAGACCATCCAACCAACCCATCTACTACGAGTAAGTTTAGGGGAGACGATGGATCGTGATTAGTAGACAACTCCTACGACTCAACCAACGACGACCCAAGTTCACCCTCCACCTCAGCGATAGCAACCTGATAGCGTAGGAGATACCAGCATGACAAGTTCCAGCCAATGGTAGTAGAGGTCAATCCTGAAAAACTACCGTATCTGCTGACCAAATAATCAGTTATGTTGATTGATGGAAACGTCTCTGGAAAATATTAAGAAAGGTCCTATAGTGACTGAAGATTGTAGATATTTAGGTAGTGTCCATGAATAAATTTAAAATCATGTTATGCCCGCAGAGCAAATGAAAATGTAATCCAATGGAAGAAATTCTTGATATTTTAACTGATAAAAGTATAATATATTGTAGACTTGCAAGAAATAAAAGAATAAATCCCCATAAATAGAAAATCTGATTATTCAAAGATTATTAGGTATTTAGATTATGTTTATTGGAGGTTATAATGGTGAAAAACATAACTCTATTTATCATTTCTGATCAAAGAAGCCATTTTACAGAATAGTATAAAACAATCTATAATTACTATGGAGGCATAATTTGTGATATATTTTGATGCCATAATTTATGTATTATAATTCAAAACTTTATTTTAGGACTTGAAATTACTAATATTATAGCGAAGCTAATAGAAATTATTATGATAATTATGCAATAGTCATTTTTTTAATAATGATAAATATTTAAATGCTGCTAAATAATACATTATCATTAAAAGAAAAGTTCAGAAATAAATGATCTTACTAAGGCATAATAGCAACAACTAATCCACTAATAAAGGGTTTTATCATTAAAGACTTTCAATGAGGTAGTTAATAGCCCAATAAAATAATAAATAAAATATTAAAATTTAATGAATAGTTATAATTAATCGAGAGATAATAAGCTGTATATGAACAAATTATAACAGCCTAATATTGTAATGGCCTAATGTTGTAATGGTCTAATAAAAGTCAGACATTAAAGACTAGACATTTATTAAACAATACAAATAGCGGTTATATAATTATAGTAATAGTTGACATTCAATGTAGCGTAACACCTCCCACTATAAGTGACAGTTTTGGATAGATATAATGATTGGAGCCTAAGTTATAAATATATATATCACCGAGCAGGACTGGGGGATGGTTATACTCTGACAAAATAGACATCCAATTTTATACTTCGTACAACAATTTGGATCTAAAGAATATATCAAAGCTTACATCAAGTAAAGTAAAAATACAATAATTTTGAAATTTTTTAGAATATAAGGATTTATTAAATTAAGAAATTTATTTAAATATTAAAATAAATTGTCAATATTTGTAATATTTTTCTGCTGGAATAAAATATATATAAGATTTGCAAATGGCTCCAAATTCTGCGCGAGAGACGTCACGCGGGTTTGATTGTTAGTTTCCATGAAAACCGCACATCGCGGAGAGTCGGGCATCGAAATCTACGTACATTATTTGTTCCCATGCATGAGAGAGGCAATGTACTCATTTTATAATCGCATATCCCTTAAGCATCGTCCCTAATAAAATATGAGTATTTATCTTTTTAATTTAATTATTTATTTTTTTAAATAAATAGTTATAATTTAATTATTGTAAAATAAATAATTTTAAATTTTTTTTAAAAAAAAATTATTTTAACTTTTTAATAAATAAATAAATAAATAAGAACTATTTATTAAAAATAAACAAGTAAAATATAAAATATACGAAACTCTTCCAAATCCTATCACTTACGAGCTGTGATTCATAAGCTGTTGACTATGATATTAAATAATAATAAAAGAAGAAAGAAAAAATAATTATATCCAACGAGAGGGCACAGCCCTTTTGTTTAATCACCGTCGTCGGTTGTGTTTTGTGCACTGTAATTCTACGCTTTCACCTTGATGACTTACCTAATCACCCTCTTGGTTCTAGTCAGTTCTCGGCTAAGTTTTTAAAGAAGACTTGTCCTGAGAGGATTTTCAGTCCTCTTATTGGTGAGGTTGTCACTATTTCTTCATCTCTGAAAAGCTCCTTAAATCGGTGAATTATACTTTGATTGTTCTGGTCTTTAAAATTGTTGCTCTGCCTTATATCCCTAATTTTAGGCCTATTTTTTGCTATAATGTAATTTATAAAATTATCTTGAAGATCCTTGCTAGTCAGCTCTAGCAACACCTTTTCTCCCTAGTCCATAATTCTCAAACTGTCTTTGTTCCTGAGAGATATATTGAAGATAATATTTGTCTTGTGTAGGAGATCCTAAATTGCTGCCATCTCAATAAAGGTAAATTACTTTTCACCTTAAAGATTGATATTCAAAACGCTTATGATATGATTGAGTGATATTTTCTTCTACCACTATGTCCATTATCGGATTCCTAGACCACTTCGTTCGAATGGTAAGCCAATCTATTTCAACTTCTTTCTCTATTGCCCTCAATGGTGAGGATATGAGATATTAGGGTTTAACTCGTATACACACAACTCGGTACAGTGAAACAAGACTCAAATTTTCTATCAACTATCAGCCACAAAAATTGTTCGTACAAAAAACATAACAGTACATAAAGATTTTTAATGTGAGAAACACTTTTTAATTAAGAAAAAAAATACGAGATAAATTTCGAATAAATTTACTATATAAGTGTCAATTATAAAAAAAATATCTTTTGAATTCTCTTCACTACAATCTCGAATAAAAAATAGGTGATTACACCCCTTTCAATACATCCCACAACCTACAAGAGAGCTATAATGAGAAATAATAGTAACTAAACGAAAATATACTTCTAGAAATCATTTCCAAAATAACGTACCTGATCTTGGCGAAGAACGGAACTCAAATCAGGTCTCAATCGGATGTCGAACCTCTTCCTCTTCTCTCTTCTTCTCTCCTCTCTTTCTATGCGCCGCTCCTTATGTCAGAATAATTTCGGAATAACCATAAAATCGCATTCGAGTGATTTTGTAACCTAGGCTGTGGTTGAGGCGATCTGAGCGCTTGGCGGGTGCGCCTCGAGGGTGAATGACTCCGAAATCAGCACTCAACCTTCACATGAGCAAGTCTCAAGCGTGGACGTATTTGCAACAAACTAGAATCTGTACTTAAGTTTCACTCGAGGTCTGCACATTCCTTTGTGTCGCTAAAATTTGTGCAATATTTGATTTTAGTCTCAAGAATTACGGATTTTGTATTAGTAGTGTTTATGCCTACGGGATCATCTTTCGTCACAAATAATGTATACCCTAGGTGTGTTCTTTGGGTCAATGGCTTGGAGTTAGTTGTGAATTTAATTTTATTAGACATGTATGATTTTGATATAATATTAGGAATAGATTGCTTAGCGAGTTATCATACCAGTGTCAATTGTTTTCATAAGAGGGTGTACTTTACAATTTCAGGGCGTGAACCTCTATATGTTTAAGGAGTAATGCATAAACAATCATCCGATATAATTTCGGTATTACATACTCGTCACTTGATGGAGAGTGGATGTCAAATCTATTTAGCTTATGCATGTACACAATTGGGAGCCATAGTGTGCCAGCGAAGAAAATATTTGGTGGTATGTGAGTTGGAGGGCGTTTTTCTAGAAGATTTACTAGGACACCATTGAATCGGGAGATTAAATATGAGATTGAAACTGTGCCTAGATCTGTAGCTGTATTGAAGATACCTTATCGAATGACATCGTTGAAGTTTAAGGAGTTGAATTAACAATTTCAAGTGCTGTTGGAGAATGGATTTATCCAAGCATGTGTCTCTCGATGGGGTGCCCTGATGTTATTTATGAAGAAGAAGAATGGATCTATACGGTTATGTATTGATTATCGTGAGATGAATAAGATCACTATTAAGAATAAGTATCCATTGTTGATGATTGATGACCTATTTGATCAATTGTAAGGGGTCCAAGTATTTTTAAATAATACTCTTTATTTGGGTTATTACTAATTGAGGATTAAGAAGGAAGATGTGGATTGTACTCGATAAGTTATGATGAGTATGAGATGCACTTGAGGATTGTACTTCAGACACTGGGAAAGGAGTTTGTATGCTGAATTGAAGAAATGTAATTTTGGCTCAAAAAAGTAATATTTTTAAGCCACATTATTTTAAAAGGAGGTATTTCAATTGATTCTAATAAGATTAAAGTGATGATCAAATGGAATCAACCAACAATGGTGATTAAAGTCAAGAGCTTCTTGAGAATGGCAGGCTACTATCGAAGGTTTGTAGAAAATTTTTCATAATTATCATACTGTTATCTTGATTGACAAGGAAGGAAATCAAATTTGAATGGATGAAAGATTGTGAAAGAAGTTTCCAAAGTTGAAGAACCGTTTTGACAACTATCCCTATTTTGTCTATTCTAGGAGAATCTGATAAATTTGTGGTTTATTGCAATACTTCTAAGACCGTATTAGGTTATATTTTGATACAACATGGAAATGTGATCGCTTATAGGTCGAGGCAATTGAAGACTTATAAAAGAAATTATTTGACTTACGATTTGGAGTTGGCAACAATAATTTTTGCATTGAAGATTTTAAAATATTATGTCACAAACTCAAATTAATGTGAGTCTAATTAATAAATAATTAATTCCTAACTAACAAATAAATAAACCCCAAACCTGGGTGTAATATAAGTAGATTGACCAAAAAATCTCATTATTTAAATATCAGTAATAGACAAATTTAGAATCTGTTATAGGACCTCATTGGACAACCATTTAGATAATATAGATATGGTATGCTCTAGATATTGTAAGGGAGGTACCCGAATAGAAACAACTCATCCGTATAATGCAATAAATCTATAAAGTCTTAATACACTGTCCAAAGGTCTATATCTGGCCGATCCAACTGCCAAATATAACCTATACAGATCCAACAGGGTTTGAATGAGTGTAATTGAAAGGTATCAATTTTTAAAATATAATAATCAGGAGAAATTAAGTTAATATAAATGAATCGACGTTAAAGGATATGTGAGATATTAGATTGAAAAACCCAAAGGCCCAAAATCGATAAAATTAGGAACCGACATTGTAAACCATGAAATGTTAATCCGTAAATAATATTCGAGTTTTAAATTGTGATAACCATGACTTATTAAGTTTATATAATAAAAATTAGGGTCCAAAAATTGGTTAGAAGGGTCAAAATTAGTCTTAGACGATGCGAGCACTGCAGGCCTGACGTGGGCTTGACCCACGCCCGATGCACCACCCAAGCGCTAATAATAGAATGTCGAACCCGAGGAGCATCCAAAGTGTGCCC
>JAOVVI020011005.1:0-12827 GCA_028571085.2 Nepenthes alata
ATGAGTGGAATAAATGTTCTTTCATTTGGTTATAATTTAATCGGAAATAAATATTCTCGTGGAAATATTTATTTTTATATATGTGAAAATAAAAATTGTCACCTTTTATTAAGTATTTTTTATTCCCACATATGTAGGAATAACTATTTCCATGGTCATTATTATTATTACTATTTATTATTATTATTATTTTTATCATCATCACTATTATTATTATTTCTATTATCACTATTATTATTATTATTATCACTATTATTATTTTTATTTTTATTACTATTATTATTACTATTATCACTATTATTAATCTTAATCTTAATATTATTATTATTACTATTATTATTATTATCACTATTATTATCATTATTACTATTATTATTATCACTAATCCCACCTTATTTCTCATACTATTCTACAAACTAAATAATGGAATACTAATTCCTACATTATTCTATTCCAACTGCCAAATATGGAAATAACAATTCTCAACTCTATTATCATCCTACTGTATTACCTTGGAATAACTATTCTATTCTCACTTTATTCATTTTCACCAAACATACCATTATTGTAACTTTAGGAAAATTTTTGGGTTTCATCGTTTTACATCGAGGAATTGAAGCTGACCTAGAAAAGATCAAAGCCATCATTGATATAAATTCATCTTGGACTATGAGAGAAGTCCAGAAATTAATGAGGAGGCTAGCATTACTATCCCGATTCTTGTCTAAGTCGGCCGTGAAGTTCCTACCTTTCATCGAAGCCTTGAAAGGAACAAAGGCAAATGATTTTCAATGGTCAAACAACTGTGAAGTAGCATTTTGAGATCTCAAAAAGTATCTCTCGAACCCGCCGCTTTTTTCCTCTCCTTAAGAAGGTGAATAACTATATTTGTACATGGCCATATCTAAGACAACATTAAGTTCGGTCCTGATTCAACAACAGTTTGACAGGTAACAACCTGTATACTATATCAGCAAGATCTTGACCGAAACAGAAACTCAATATTCTCACGTAGAAAAGATGGCTTTGGCGCTTGTGTATTCTACTTGAAAACTTAGACTGTTTTTTCAAGCGTACAAGATTATCGTTCTGACCAACCAGCCATTAAGAGGAATATTACTGAAGCCAGATATGTCAGGACAATTGATCAAATGGGCTATTGAGTTCGGTGAATTTGATATAGAATTCCGACCAAGGTCGGCCTTGAAAGGCCAGGCCATGGCTGATTTCATTGTCGAAACAATAACTTCAGCTCTAAGCCCACATGACTTTATTCAAGTTGATAATTCGCTAAAGACTCCAGTGTGAACTTTACACATGGATGGATCATCAATGCGAGTAGGCTGTGGAGCCGGAATCGTACTGAAAACACCCGAATGTTAAGAGATAAAATACTCAATAACACTCGGGTTTCTAGCAACCAATAATGTTGCAGAATATGAAGCTTTACTTGCGGGACTTAGGCAAGCAAAAGCAAAAGAATGTTCAGACAAGAACCTAATTGTTTACAGTGATTCGGAGCTAATTGTTAACCAAGTCCAAGGAAATTTCAAAGCTTGCAACCCACAGCTTTCCAAGTATCTCTCAAAGGTCAAAAATTTGATTTCTGCATTTGGAAATGTGGAGTTTATTTATATTCCAAGAGAAGAGAACGGGAAAGACAACTTATTGGCAAAGGCAACAGCGGCCAGGAACCCAGAACAGTACACTCAAGGAATGCGTGAAATTCTTGAAATTCTCAATATAGATGATTTGGAGCTAGAAGTAATGCAGATAACCAATGCGGACAACTGGATGATCCCTAACTTGAGGTACTTATTCGAAGGCACATTGCTTGAAAATTCAGATGAAACCAGGCGAGTAAAAAAAAAAGAGCAGGTTGATACACTGTTATTGATGGTCAACCGTACCGCTGTGGGTACTCTGTCCCATACTTACGGTGTCTCATGCCAGAAAAGGTTGACTACGCTCTCGGAGAAGTACACCTCAGTATTTGCAGGTCTCACATCGGAGGCAAGAATCTTACTTTTAAGCTGATAAGGCAAGGATATTTCTGGCCTTCCATGAACTATAATGCTATGAACTTTATTCGGAAATGTGAAAATTGTCAGGTACACGGGAATCTAACCCATCAACCACATACAGAACTTCGAACTTTGCAAACCCCATGGCCATTTGCACAATGGGTGCTCGATATCCTTGGACCCTTCCCCGTTGCTTCAGGGCAGAGTAAGTTTGTGATCATCGGAATTGATTATTTCACAAAATAGGTCGAAGCTGTACCATTAGCTCGGATCACCGAACAGAACATAACTGAGTTCGTGTGGCAAAATATTATATGTAGATTTGGCATCCCTGAAATTATTGTGACTGATAACGGAACCCAATTTACCAGCAAACGTTTCGTGAAGTATTGTGCCAGTTTAAAGATAAAGTTGGTTCACACTTCGGCCGCTTATCCACAATGTAACGGACAAATAGAAGTTACCAACTGCACAATACTACATGGCTTAAAGACGAAGCTTGGGAACGCTAGGAGCTCCTGGCTAAACGAGCCAGGACGACACTCAATGAGCCAATTCGTGAGACACCCTTCAATTTATGTTACGTGGCCAAGGCCATAATTCCAATAGAGGTTGGACTGCCCAGTCTCTGGGTCAAATTTTTTGATTCGAACAATAATTCACAAAGGCTTCGAAAAAATCTCGATCTACTTGAAGAAACTCAAGACAGTGCACGATTGCGGACGGCAGCTTATCAACATAGGGTTGTCAGATATTATAACAAGAAGGTGAAAGCATGCTAATTCAAAGTGGGGGACCTGGTATTACGAAGTATTGAAGCAACTGGCAAAAATACGGACTGGAACAAGCTTTTTCCTACTTGGGAGGGGTCATTCCTAGTCTCAGCCATCCTTCAGAACGGGGCATACAAGTTGCGAAAGTCCATCAAAATTGAAACACCTCTCACCTCAAAAATTATTATCAGTAATTATGCATGTAGTTAGGTAAGGTTAGTTGCATCAGTTAGAGTGATTGTATCATGTTTAATTAATAAGATAACTTTCGTTTATTTGTTTATTCTTTGTTGTACATTCATTTGAATGCTTGTGTATCATTTCATGAAATTCCGTGACCTAGGCTGCCCTTAAGTCAAGTGAATTTTGTTCACTTATATTATAAACAACTTAGTTGTCTGTAAAATTTAGTTACGTAACTGAGTGACCCACACGAGGTCGGCAGTTAAAACTTGGTTATAATATCGAGTGGTCCAAATGCGGCTGAAAATTGAAAAACTTAGGGAGCTTACTTAAAAGTACGCATGCAAAGACTTTGAGAAAGCATCGTTAGCTGAACATGGTCCTAGAAAAGCTTAAGTTAAACACACGAATACTTTAACATTCATCGGTCAATCTGAGGAGTAAAAGTCGTGAGTTAACTATAACAGTAATATTTACGGTCTGACATCTAAAGTGTTTGGCCAACCAGCACATACTCATGTGAACCAAGATAAAAAGAGAGAGAAGGCATCATTTGAAGAAAGAATCGTCATTTATTGAGAAATAATTACAATTAAAAAAAAGTTTTAAGGTTTAGAAGATCCTGGCAAAAGAGAGTCAAGAACGTCATCCTCTTTAGGACAGCCAATCAAATCTGCTTTTCATTGGATGCTAGCATTCCTCAGATGAAATAAAGAAAGAGGAAACTTCGGAATCATAAGCCTTATTATGCTCTTGTAGAGTTTGATGCTATCCCAGTACTTTCGTTCCAATGCTAGTTTGATGTCCTTGGCCTTAATAGAGGTTCTGAGCTCATCCTCATCCTCAAGTTGAAGGTTCCTATTTCTGAGAAGGGAATACTGATGCAGCTGGTCCTTCAATAAATCCCCAAGGGAGGAGACTTTAAGTTTAGACTCAGCCAGTTCATGCTCAAGACGGTTGGTGCGTTTTTTTGAAGCCCGTAATATTTCCACATTCACATGAGACTCGACAATTTGATTGATTATTGGAGAAAGTTGAACGATCAAATCCCTTAGCTTTAGAAAAAAAGAGGAAGAATATGTCAGCAGAATGTTAGTCAAAGAAGAAATGATAGAACCATGTTCATTCTGGATAAAATACCTCGGATAGAGAAGAAATCCCTCATGATGAGCTTTCTCCTCTTTGGGCTTCAGAGTGCAAATTCTCTGTCAACTGTACAGTATCCACCCCAATAGCCACCTCTTCAGCCTTAGATAATCTAATAACAGCCTCAGATTCAGGAGCCACTTCTGAAACATTAGAGACCGGGGGCTCAACTGTTTCTATGAATACCTTGGTCCCATTCTCAGCCTGAACCTTAGAGGATGTCCTAGATCTTTCTATATCACTAATGGCCACGGCATCCTTAGAGACCTCGGACAAAGGGAGCTTGGAACTAGGCACCTTAGTAGCCCTCATTAAGTCCTCGGCCTCAACAACTTCGGCCGGAGCTTCGATTGCCTCCTCGACCGGATTTTTTGTTACATCCTCGGCTAAATTCTCAGCAATCCAATCCGAGATCTCTCCAGAAAAGATAGTCTGAAGGTCAAGCATGGGCTCCTCAAAAGATGAATTGACGACGAGTGACACCACATCTATGCCCTCAGTCACAGGAGGATGAGCAACAGATTCACTAAGCATAGAAGGCTCGACCTCCTCAACATGCTAAACTGAGGCCGTTCCTAATGATCTTGTCCTCCTCACTAATTGGCCGATGACAGCTTCATCGTCATCAGAGGAGGCAAAGTCTGTGGTGGTCTTCGGCCGCTCAGATGTTTTCATCCGACGATTTTTTCCTTCTTTATCGGACAATTTGCTAATTTTCAGTGGCTTTTTTTTTTCTCTTCAACTTCTTCTTCTTTGCTAGAGAAATATCGATAACCTTGAACCCTCAAGCTGAGGTTCCCATTTGGCCTTTTCAAAGGTCTCATTCGTCAACCATCGGTTCTTTTTATTCTCATATAAAGAATCGTAGTTAGCCCTAATGAAGTCGGTGAATTCCTTCACCGCTTCCCTCTCTTGTTTAGATGCTTCAGCTCAAAAATTTGACTCTACGTTCCCCCATTTATTTGATATACCCCATTCAAGGGGGACAACAAGAAAGAAATACTTATTTTTTCATCTCTTGGTGGAATTTGGGTTCCCTCCACTTATATCAAATTCTGGGTGAGGGAAAATTACAATCCAATCTAACCCATGGGAAAATTTCAAAATAACCTTTACAATTGTAATATCCAAAACTCGGCCATGACAATGGCAAAAACACTAAGAGAAATCAAATACCTCACAGCATTAAGTTGTAACCTGGCCACTGGAACTTGCAAAGCTTTCATGATTAGATAAAGCTCCAGCGCCATGGGATAACGAAGACCCCCTTTAGGTGAACTTCGTACACAATGACAGACCCATTTGGAGGGGTGCATGCCCTATCGTCAACGCCAGGAACAAAAACACTGTCATGCTCGGAATCCTATATCTAACACGAATGGTTTCAACTTCATCATGGGAAAGAGTGGAGTGAATATCTTTCACTTCAGGAGCTATTGCAGGATGATTTGGGAAGGAAGAAGAATGAAATCTAAAATGAAGATTGAAGCGTTCGAGAGAGAGGGAAGCAATAATCAAAATTTATCCCAATATATATGAGGGATTAATTTAAACGGCGGAGAAATTGAAAAGACACGCCTCATCATCATGGCCAAGGCACATGTTAGCCTCTCACAGGTCATGGAACAATGATGGCTGCTACATTTCCAAGGTGACACCACAATTGAAGGGACTTGCATTTAATTCAGCTGTTGGCGGTGCGCATCAAAGCCATCGGTCTAAGTGAAAATCCTCGGACAAATGCTGTCAGCCATCGGACTAAGTATAAGTCATCGGATAGATGTTGTTAGCCATCGGACTAAGTGTAAGACCTCGGACAAATGCTGTCAGCAATCGGACTAAGTGTAAGTCTTCGAATAGATGCTGTTAGCCATCAGACTAAGTATAGTCCTCGGACAAATGCTGTTAGCCATCGAATTAAGTGCAAGTCCATGGACAGATGCTCTCGGCCATCAGACTAAGAGTAAGTCCTCAGATAGATATTGCCATTTATCAGATTAAGAGCATGGGTTTGGGCAAAAGATTGTCTTTAGACATCATACTAGAAGGCTGAGTTTCAGGCATTCTGGTATGGGGAGCTAGTAATGGGTATCGTTACCAGTGGTCAAATATGAAAAACCTATATCACGTATTCAGCCCATGAAGTTTGAGGGCCCAATATTCTCATTGGGCCCAAATTAAGGATTCAATCGACGGATTGAATAAAGGGAATATCAGTGTCAGTTGCCTAGGTAGTTTTCCATTCTTATCTAAACGGCCTCAAATGCCAGTTGTAATTGCTGCCTAGGCATAGTATTATTCGCTAGTCGGTTTTTTAGGCAATTGATAAGAAAAGTCAACTGTCCCCTAATTCCAATAAAAACTTCTTCTCTCCAAGAAGAGGAGGACAATTTTTTGGGAGAAGAAAAAGAACTGTCCAACGCTGTCTCTCTGATACCGAGATGCTTTCCAAAAAAGTGCAACTCCCCTGACAAATACAAATAATTTATTCGCATTGCATTTAAATTGACATCCACTTTTTCTCCTTTTTTAAATAAGGACGATATTGACTTGAACGACAGAGGATATGCCAGGGAGTGAGTCCCGCCAATTCTTTGACCGTGATTTTTTGTGTTATACAAGATTCAGATTAAGAGCATACGAAGACCGAACGTATTTGACACCCGACGGACAAAATTTAGTATCTTCCTATCCGTATCACAATCCGGATCCAAGAATGCAACAATAACATTATTTAATAATGAATCTTTAAGAAGTTTTTTTAATAAATGTTTTTTTAGAAAAAGGAAAAAAAAATCATCATTCAATATAAAAACTTGCTGAATTAATCTTTTATACTATAGATCTATGAATTTCAGGTATAAAATTAATTAGATTTGTTTTTTAATAAAATGAAAAAAAAATAATAAGCCAGAAATTTAAATAAAAAATACTAAAATTTATAAATAACTGATATTACCCACAATATTGTAGCTTTATCTAACAAAATGTCTTCAAAAAATAATTAACAAAATGATAAAAAAAATCTAAAAATTCACTATTCACCATAAAAATATGCAAATTAAAATTTTACACCATAGATTTATGAATTTTAGATATAAATTTGAATAGATCTTGAAATTTATCTTAGACGTAATTTTAGGATTTTCAAAATAAAATCTTAGATCTCATTTCAAGCTTGAAAATTTTTAAGAGATTTGTTTAAATCAAGCAATAACACTGAGAAAACTGATTTAAAACAACAATTTACTTTTTTTCATGCTCAAACAATTTCACAAATAACCTCAAATTTACCACAAAAATATGAGAATTTGGAATGTAAAAAATATTTAAATTTATAGGATTAAGGTGTATATTTGAATAATTTGTATTTAATTTGAAGAAAGAAGAAATTGAGAATTTTGAAGAGGAAGAAGAGCTACCTTTGCCCCTTTCTTTCCATCGTAAGCTCGCTGGCATCTACCCGTGTGGATGATGAGTGGGAAAACTATGAGTGATCTTGGAAAGTGTGGGGAAATACTTTAATAATTGAAGGTCGTTTTTTTTTAAAAAATTTTGGTCGAATATATTGGGTGAGATATTGCAATATGTTACCACTATGGCACATATCACGATAAATATTTCCAATATCGAGATGAATCGGCTGATATTTTCAACCATGGTTAATGCTCATTTCCCTTTGGCTTCACTTTTTGTCCAACAAATGTGCTTCTGTGAACTTCATTGTGAGTTTTTTTGTAGTTGATTTCCACAGTATATTAATTAATCAAGGATAATTCTATGTACATCTAACCTTTGTCAAATTCCACGATATGGGAGTATTGTGAATTGGATTGCCCTCTTTTTTAAACAAGCAAATCAGAATCTGCACTCCACTGTTTTGACATCAATATCATGGGATTCTTGGAATTTATGGAAGGAAGAAAGAAAGAGGGTATTTTGGGGCTACAATGTGGTTGAGAAATTTTCCATGAGTCTTTGATAATGAGAAGTGCTTCATGGATTCTCTCTTCATGGAACTAGAAGGGTGCTTGAAATTGATTTTGAAAAGCGATTTTGGGGTGTTTTCAAAAATGTTCTGAATTGGAACTTGTATAAAATCCAAAGCTATTTATGGGGAACCTTAATCAATTCTTTACAAAAAGCTTTGCGGAAGAATATATTTTATAATTTTTTCCGAAAGTTGTACCAAAAGTAAAGCCAAATAGGCCCTAAGTACTTAAGCTATCGTTATGTCTTGTGGAAACAAATTTTGTGCTGGCTAGTCCAGCTTTTAACATTGAGAGCATAAGCATTTGATCATATACATAAAATTTTATTGTGGTATCACTCATTCCAAAAGTTTAAGTAGTGTGGTATGCAGCCAAGAATAGGTTTATATTGTACAATGCCCTTTCATGCAAATGCCCAAAAGGGTCTGAAGTCTAAATTAAGCATAAGCCTACCCTTAGCATGTGCTGAATTGTAACTTTGACAAGGGGCTACTAGGATTTGAATTCTAGACATCGGTCAAAGAAACTTTGATACAATGTCAAGAACCACTTTTGTGGACGTTGAACCTGTTAGAGGAGTGTCCAGAATATGTTTTTTACTTACACTTTTGTCATGCATTTGTTCCTTGCCGTGCCGTGTTTTGAATACACTGATTAGACTTTATCATTTGGATGAGTGATTGACGTTTTGAAGCCAACAATGACATACAATACCAAAATTTTTGGTCCTTTCAGCAAGCAGCCCTGGTGCTAAATGCTTCCCGTCGATTCCGGTACACACTGGATTTGAAGAAAGCGGAAGGGAAAGAGCAAAGGAGGAGGATGATCAGATCACATGCACAAGTCATTAGAGTAAGATTTTTGTGGTGGTTTGCCCATTTTGTTTTCTGTACTTGAACTTAATTTCCTTAGAACATCTAATTTGCAATTGGTATGTTCCATTAGGCAGCATTGCTTTTTAAAGTGGCTGGGCAACAAGAAATTGGTAAGTCTCTGGAAATTTCCTGCGTACTTTTACTTCTGAGATTTTTCATACTGATAGCTTATTTTGATATAAAGAGATGATATTGGTTCACAGTACAATTCAGATAACTAATGCAAAAGTAGATTTGTATTTTACTGTGGGTTACGGGCTTGTCAAAGGTGGATCTTTTCTTTTTGTAATATTTTGCTCTTATGTTAATAGGCTGCTCATTATTGCCTTCTTCTTTTTCCTTTTCTTTTCTTTTTTTTTAATGTTTTACAATTACATTCAGTGTTTGGTGAGTCTGCACTACCTTCAACCGATGATTATGGGATTGAACTTGAACAACTTGCTTCAGTGACCAGGGATCATGATTTTTTTGCTCTAGATCAACATGGGGGTGTAAGTATATGGCATGTTTTCTTCTACAATGCATTCTATGTTTTTGAGTTTCCTATTTCAAATGTTGTGTTTCAGCTTAAAGGGTTAGCAGGCTTGCTGAAAACAAACCTGGAGACAGGAATATCTGGGGAAGATGCAGATCTTGTAGATAGAAAAAATGCATTTGGATCAAATACATATCCCCGCAAGAAAGGAAAGGGTTTCTTTGTATGTACTATGTACTGTTTTCTTAAGTGTACTTCAGAGTTATTATTTTTCATCAAGTGATGATTGTTGTGGCTATTTGTCTTGCAGACCTTTCTTTGGGATGCTTGGCAAGATTTAACACTCATCATCTTAGCTGTAGCTGCAATTGCATCACTAGCATTAGGGATAAAAACTGTGGTAATCTTGGAAATCTTACTCTTTTAAGTCGTGCTTCATTGTTTATGCTGTTCTATGAGTAGTACTATCCTTTTATAACTACAGTACTCATTATAATTACCTTTACTGTGCGGTATTGACATGGTCTGCAGGTCATCTTTTTAAACCTGTTGCATTAGCTGTGAGGGAACAGAAAGTAAAAGGTCATAGATAAAGTATAAAGGAATGGTCTTGCATCTGAGAAGATATTTTGTATGCGATGAACTTCCAGTAGCAGTGTAGGACTATTTCAGGATCACTTCTAAATAAGAAGATGCATTTTGATTTTACTTCATGTCACACCCTGAGCCTAAAGAGGCTACACCAAGCAATCAAGCCACTTTATGCCCTTTGAGTTCACTTAGGCAGAAGAAAAGGAAAGGACTCTTGTTGTTTATTATGTCACATAAGGCCTCCTTGTACATTTAATTACGATGTGAGATGGAACACAACATTATCCATCAATAAAAACATTTATTGATTTTACTTAACAATGTATGTGAAAAAAGTTGTGCTAAATTTCGGTTTTGTGTTTTATTGGTGGTGGTTGGAGCTGGGGGAGTTCAATAAGAGCTCGTGCTCATCTAATGATAGACTGCCATCACTTTTGCAAGAAAAGAAAGGAAACCTTGTAAATTTTCTGTATTATGTTAATGTTAAAAAGCCTTTATGGACGTCAATGAAGGTGCTTGTGCCTAGAATTTCGTGGCAACCCTGGCTAAGAAATCTAAATTATTTTCACTATTTACTGAGTTTTTGTGTTTTAATTCTTGCTCTTAGGGTCTCAAGGAAGGATGGTATGATGGGGGCAGCATCACTCTTGCTTTGCTTCTCGTGATATTTGTTACAGGTATTGGTATTGATTTTTGTGCTCTTTTTGCTAAATAATATTTGTTTGTCGGCTTTTTTTTGATGATGTATTCCACAAAGGGTAAGAGAGACATAATGAATGAGAAGTTCAAAATCAGGGCCTGGTGTGAGGAGATAGATAGGGCTAAGGTATGAAGTATTGTTCTGTTTCACTTAGAAAAGGTGTGAAAGAGTTGATTTAGCAGAGGATAGTTACTGGTTGAGTGCACTGCCTAGGTGATATTTGTTAGTTCTATTGTCAATTAATTTATTGTTTTCTAGAGAGCATTTGACACCGTAAAGAGGTATATCACCTGTCACAAACTCGAACCAAGTAGGTCAATTTAAATAATTAATTATAATTTATAAAATCTAAAATCCCAAATAATTTTAAACAAATAATACTAAATCCCAAAATTTGAGTGTGACAAACCAAAATATACAACTCAACAAAATTAAAATCCTCGCAGGACCTCATCGGACAACCATCCGGATAATATAAATACGACCTGCTCTACAATCATCGTAAGGGAGGTAATAATCCGACCCAAAAATCATAATCAAATATAACAAAATATTCAATTATTCCCAACATATAACAATAAGCCTATATCTGGCCAATTTCATAATCCAAATACATCAAATATCAATGTAAATCATAATAAACTGAAACTCACCAAATCGGATGAATATCTGACCGATCACATCTTTACTCCTGTACTGCATCCGAACCTTCTACTCTGAAGGGACAAAACAGAAAAATGAGCCTAATGCTTAGCAAGTATCATATTTAGTCAAAATGAGTCCAATAAATTAAAAAAAATATCAAATAGATGAAAATCCAATTAAATTTCATAATAAATCTAAATCGCTCATAAGATAAATTCAACCAAAAAACCAAGATCTAAATTTTAAAATCTAATGATAGTCTCGTACTCAAATCAAATATCTAAATCCAAACAAATGTCTAAATTTTAAAAATAGTCATCGTCAGGACATATATATATAAATATATATATAACCAAAACAGATGTGATCCGAACTAATTTCAAAACAAATGTTAATCCGAGTCTAAATTCGAGTGTGAGTCTAAGTCCAAATTCAATGCCCGATCAGTTTGTGATCTGAAACAGAATCCGATAGCCGGATGATCCAATAGCGTACGCAGAGATCGAAGCTGTACCGCAACAGATATTCTGAAGGTTCGGATCAAAATATATAATCAACATCGTTTGTACGAGACATACCAAGCCCAATTATAGGCAAAAATCAGCGAATCTTAAATCCAAGTCTAAAAATCTATTTCCAAATCAAAGTTCAATACCAATTAATGTAAAAATATAAATTATACATCAAATTTGGGTTCTCATTATTTAAAGACTGCTTGAGGAAGGGTGACATATAATTCCGGTAACCTTAGGCCAAAACCATATAATATGTACCCATAGATAAGGTTACTCACTATATTTTACCACCCGTGACTTTGGGTACATTCCTAAAACTTGTCAGATATATTAGGACGTCCTAATATATTCTAAGGTCAAATCAAATTATCCAAGCGAGAAGGATCACTACTCCAAGCTTTTCCTTCCAGTGGAAAGAAATTTTCAAATAATAAAATAATCTTCCCGTCGAGAGCTGGCGAGAATCTAATAATTTAAATCCAAATGTAGCGACCATAACCCAGCACGTGCATACGACTGCACGGCAAATGTAAAGTTTCATGCTCATTTTTTTATACAAATATATTAATATAAAAATATACAGTGTCCAATAAATTATTCGGACTATCAAAAAATATTAAACTTTTCAAAATTATAAAATTCAGTCAAATAATCTCCAAAACATCCAATAAACTACACATGCACGTCCAAAATAATTAAATAGGTGTACCAAAAATTTATGCATGTTAGTAAAAATTTCAAAGAGTATCCAAAATACATTAGATGTAAAATTAGACAAAAGAGAAAGTTTACAAATAATTGCCTGGACCTCATACTTTGTAGATCTGAAGAAAGGATGTCCCGAAGTGCTCGAATCAACCCTCTCTCTCCCCTCGGTGCGCGCTGCCGCGCCTCTGCTCGCAATCCCC
>JAOVVI020011006.1:0-12827 GCA_028571085.2 Nepenthes alata
TCGATTTAGGTCTATACAAAATAATCAAATTTATATATAATAATAAGAATTAAATTTATAATTATAAAATAAAATAGATAATTTTTAATTATTTGTTGGTTTTCAAAATTATTCATGAAAATTTTATATTTTAGAGAGTTCTTTGTGAAGAGTTTATATATATATATATATATATATAAGATTTAAAAAGATTATAATGTTATAAAATTGTTATTAAATTATAGCATTTTACACAAATTTATTGATGCTATTTCAAAATTTTTGAAGAAACCTCTTCACAATTTAATATAATTATTGTGAAAATTATCTAAAATAGATCATGCTATTATATTTCTGATGCATTTATAGATTCGAATTATTATATGAATTAGAGAGTTGTTTAATTTTTTCAGAGCGGTTGAATTAAAATATGTCTGATCTTTGTCACTTTAAACCTAGATCATGCTCGTCAAATTAACAAACAATGTGTTAGAAGATAGTAAAAACCGTTTCATAATATATCATTCAATACTCAAATCAAAATTTTTTTTCAAATGAACAGAAACATAGGAGTAAGTGAATAATGCACAAATATGTGTAATGGATGGTGGAGGAGTGGGCATCGATGAATACGTCTAGTCAGGAGCAACTTTGAAAGAAGGAGGATTGGGTTTTATTGAGTGTGTTTGACTTGGGGCGATTTAGAGAGAAAGAGGATTAGGCTTTACTGAGTGCACCCGACCAGAGAACCGCTTAGAAAGATGGAGGATTAGGCTGTGTTGAGTATATCCGACCAATGGATAGTTTAGAGAGACAGATGATTAAGCTCTCGTGAGTGCGTATGATCGAATGACGGCTTAGAGGGATGAAGGATTAGGCTTCGTTGAGTGCATCCAACCAAGGGATGCTTTAGAGAAATTAAGGATTGGGCTCCACCAAGTACGTTTGATCGAAGGACGGCCTAAGAGATGGAGGACTGAATTCCAGTGAGTGCGCCTGACCAAAGGGACAGCTTAAAGAGATGGTGGATTGAATTCCACTGAGTACGCCCTACTGAGGGACAGTTTAGAGGATAGATAATTGAGTTCTGTTGAGTATTTTTAACTAAGGGGTGGCTTAGAAAGATAGAGGATTGAACTTTGTTAAATACATTTGATCGAGGGGTGGCCCAGAGAGATAGAGGACCAAGTTCCGTTGAGTGCACTCGATTGAGGGGTAGCTCAAAGAGATAGAGGATTGAGTTTCGTGGATTATACTCAACCGACGGGCGATTCAGAGAAATGGAGGACTAGATTCTGCTAAGTGCACCCTACCACGGGATGACTTAGAAAGATGGAGGATTGAGCTCCATTGAGTGTGTTCGATCGAGGCACGGTTTAGAAAAGTGGAGAATTGGACTCTATTGAGTACGCCTGTTTAGGGGGTAGCTTATTAGAGGGAGGGAGTTCTACACTTGTTGAGAAGTAACTGGTTGATGAATACACTCGTAAGCAGATAGCTAACTGGAGGAAAAAAAAATCCTTCGGCACTAATGATGAGGAGAGGAATACTTGCCTTTTTATGCCATGCTCTACAAGCTGCCTTCATTGGCCTTGCCGCGTGAGAACTCGAAGCCGACAGGAGGCCTGCACAACCATCGGCCGAAATAGGAAAATGAGATTTCTCGAGAGATGAGAAGAGAGTGAGGACGCCTTTTGGGTCTTCTCTTTGTATGCCCATTTTTTCTTTTTTTTTTCTGTCTTTTCTCTGTCTATTTTTGTCTCGCTGAGCCTTTTTTGCTTGTAGGGACGAAGGAGAATCTATAATATTAGAGTCGGTTTAGCCTTACCTGAGTGCCAAGATTGACTATGAGATATTCCTTTCTTTGTTGGGGCGACTACAAAAATCGTATGGCGATTGCCTTTTTGAGAAGATTTGTTGAATCGTGACCACCATTCTAGGGGAACGCGATCTTGGGTAGAATATTTTAGGAATATTTGTTGAGCTATACAGAATGATTTTGATAAGCATTGTCCGGTTGATGGTCTTGAGCCTTAGAGTAGGTGCCGTTGGGACACGCTTGCGGGCAGTTCTATCGGGTCGTTGATCCGCTATAATTCATACTTTAGACCGGCCCACGGTAACGGACCCATCAGCTTCTTATTTGCCAATCATCCAACATAGCCAACCATTGGATTGTAAATTGGAAATCTACTACCGGAAAACACTATTGACAGTTGCAGTTGTAGTACTACAGCCTTCTAGACGACTAAACGGGAATGAGTTTCACGTCAGTATAGTCCACGAACCATGGCATTGCTTAATTTGCAACGACGCCATCCGGTGGTTGTCAAGAACAGGCCTTATTGGCATGGTGTTTGTAGCGCGGTTGGGAAATGGACCCGGTGGCCCCCGTGATTGGTGACTGTGTCGGTGCGGGTGGTTGGCACGGGAATCGTGGTGTAGGCATTGTGCCCATTTAGATTATGCTTCTTCCGTCCACTTGAAATATATATACGTAAGCATGATATTTGCAAAACAGTGACTAATTCAAATATAAAGTTATGGAAAAGATGTCATGCTAATGTTAATCTTAAAAAATTTCATTGTTGGGTCCGGCACAAATGCCCAAAGGGATGCGAAACCCAACTCATGGAGCAATGGCCCAAACGGAGAATTCAGCCCCGTTTTTCAGAGCGGCTTACGTGGCGGCCCATACTCACAGCCAATAAACAATGTTTGCGGCCAATTAATGCAGCTGTCGGCTGATAGTGGTTCCACAAAAAAAAGGATCAAATGGGGAGAGAGTCAACGCTGCCAGCCGTGACTGGCGCCGCTGCCCACAGTCCTCCGGCTAATCCCTACGCGAGATGTAGATTAAGCGTGACCGGCAGCATCCGGCGGTCTACCTGCCACTGCAAGACGATAACTTATACACCGGCAACCGCCGACAACAATTAGCGGCTAACGAACCCCCACAACGGGAATTCTCGTGCCCAAAGCTCCCAACCAGGGGGCCTATAAAATCCCTCCCCTTCTACAGGGAGAGGGATTGATTGGATCCTGGACGCTCGACTCTACGTCAAGCAAGTTAAGCTCAAAAATTCCCTTCCAGATCCGACTCTCTTTGCCTTCTCAGGCGACGAGAATTAGCCACCCACTGCGGTGCATACCGGGAACCAGGCTTCCTTATATCCGCTCACCAATCTCCCACACTTACATTAACGCACTCCCAACATATTTGCAACATATTTTCGCACACCTCCAAGCGTGCGCCCCTTTCTGTTTCTTGTAAGAAGTTGCTGGCTTGAGCGTCCGAGTATTTTTTGTGGAAACAATTTCACTAGACCTCTGGCCTCTATTTTATTAGTTGTATTGTATAGGTCTCAAGTTAATAAAGACGGAGACCGGACCCACTCGCAACCACCTCCAGACGATAGGAAATTCGAAAGCTCCCTAATTTGAACAACAATCGGGACCCAAGATGCAACATTGGCGCTATTTATGGGAATGAGACAAGAAGCCTAGGTCTCCATCTCACTCTCATTCTTTCGCAACAAGATGGTAAACACCAGGGCACAAGCTAATACCCCAACAACAGATGTTGCCCACAGCGATGACCCCTCAGTGGGTAGCCGCGGAGGCGTTCGTCCAGAGCTTGACGTTCAACGCCTGGCAGCGAACATGGGCGATATGAGGCTGGTGATCCAGGCCCTCTGCAACTGGACGGGCACATCATGGATGGGGGCTGCTCCTCCATCATCCCAAGCATCCTCCTCCAGGCAGTGAAGGCGTCGCGCAGGAGCCCCCAGGAGAAGATCAGATCAACCTGACGACGCCGGGGCCCAGGCGGCCTGTGGCAGCAGGGTCCAGTCTACGGCTGAGAGCCATCCTAGCCGAGACGAGCGGGAGGAGAGCCCAGCGGCGTAACCCCCAAAACTCCCATGACGAAGGAAGGCCAACAACCGTAGACTCCAACAGTACGTGGCAACCCCACGCGGGAAGCTGCCACAAGGGACAAGCTCAGCAGTACCAACAGGGTCACACAAAGCTCCGTGACATCATCAATGCGCAGAGAGGTGAGTCTGATCCACCGATGGAGGAGAAGGTGAAAGTACTTTGAGATCTCCTGCACAAAGAGAGGCTCACACAATCCTCGACCGACCTGCGAAGGTCACCATTCGCTAAGGATCTTCGGCCCGGCTGCTCCCTGGCAAGTTCAAGATGCCCATACTGGAAGGGTATGACGGGAGTAAGGACTCGATGGATCACTTCAACTGCTTCCATACTCACCTGTCCCTTTAGGGAGTGAGCGAGGCCATGATATGCCAGTGCTTTCCCGTCACCCTCAGGGGGGACGCACTGCTTTGGTTCCGCGGCCTCCCGCCAAATTCCATTCGCTCCTTCGACGAGCTCGCGGACAGCTTCCTGAGCCAATTCACCTCCAGTCGGAGAGAGAAGAAGCAGCCGTGGCACCTAATCCACCTCCGCTAGAGGTCGGATCAAAGCCTGAAGCGATTTCTCAACCGTTTCATTACTGAGGTGTGCTGGATCCCCCAACTCTCCGACGAGTTAAAGCTCAATGCCTTCTTTGCTACGTTGGTAGCATGGGACTTTTTCAAGTACCTGTCACATCAGCGCCCTCAATTTTTTCGGGAAGCAGAAACTATTGCCTGAGCCTACATCTCTACAGAGGAGGGCAACGAGGCAAAGTGTCTTGAGCATGCCGACCACCCTCCGAAGGTCTCTAGACCAACCACCGACAAGAAGAGGAACAGCGATAGCAGCCGCTTTCTAGAGCGCCGTAAGCAGCAACGTCCTTTGCCAGGATCGAGGAAGGAGCACGGGCCAACATCCCTAACTCCTCTAAACGATATCCGCGTGAGAAACCTGATACAGATCTAGTATGAAAAGTTTTTCAAGTGGCCGAAGGTGCCGAAGGGCCCGAGCGACAGTGACCAGACAAATTACTGCAAGTACCATCGTTACCTCAAACATTTCATAGAGAACAACCGGACCCTACAACAGAAAATAGAAGACCTGATCCATCGTGGACACCTTAAGCGGTTCATGAAGGGTTCGGGGAAAGCCCCATTGACCTCAAAAGGTGAGGCAAGCGAGCCACTCAGGAACCGTAACGGCCGCTGGCGTGATCATTATGATCTCAACCACACCGGCCAAGAGCAGCAGGCAGGCACATCTTGTGCAGATTTCCAGCAGCAAGAGATCGAAGATAGGGGATAGGAGTGATATCATTAGTTTTAGTAGCAACGATATGACTCATGTGACCTCCCACCATTCTGATCCCCTTATTGTATCCGCCCTCATTTTAGATGGTACGGTTGACTACCAACTAAAATCGGTTATTGTTGATAATGGAAGCTCTTAAAATTTATTGTATTTTAGTGTCTTTTTAAAGTTTGGGCTGAAGCGGAGCCAAATGAAAGCGGCCAATGGCCATCTATATGGCCTGGACAATGAGCTTGTATCGGTATGGGGGATAGTCCAGTTAGAGATCAAGATGGGAACTAACCCGCACATTGCCACACGAGAGCTAACGTTCCTCGTCGTCGATCTGTCGTCCGTTTACAATTCCATCCTAGGCAGATCTTTCCTCACGGCCTTCAGGGCTATTACCTCGATTCCTCATCTAAAGATGAAGTTTTGGACCCCGTACGACGTAGGAGAGGTGCTCGGGGACCAGGTGATGGGACGTACATACTACTTATCGCATTGCTCCTTCGAATTCAATCGAGAGATGAGCCACACCGGTCGAAGAGCCCTCCTATTTATGGGCAAGTTGGCGCCCTCCCAGCACCTAATGGGACACGCTATCCCATGGACGTCTTTCATGGAATAGGAAAGTCCTCAAATCCGACGCAACCTTAGGTGTGCAAATCCTTCCATTTAAGGCACTGAATCACTGCGGCGCAAGGAAAGCCTGAGCAACCGCCTGGGGAAGGCGCGAAGTGGGAAGACGACAACCATTGGCGCATCTCGAGGGAAGCCCAACGACTGTGAACTGGACCCAGAAGGATATGCCAGGCCACGATCACAGATCGGCCCAGGCATGGGGGCTAGTGTTGGGTCCAGTACGAAGGCCCAAAGGGGTGTGAAGCCCAACCCATGGAGCAACGACTGAAACGGAGAATCCAACCCCGCGTTCTAGAGCGGCTTACGTGGCGGACCATACTTGCAGTCAATGAACAACGTTTGTGGCCTATTAATGTGACTGTCGGGCGACAGTAGTGGCGTAGAGGAAAGGAGCCAATGGAGAGAGAGTCAGCGCTACCAACCGCGACTGGCGCCGCTGCCCACAGTCCTCTGACCAATCCTAGCGCGAGGGGTAGACTAAGCGTGACTGGTAGCGCCCGGTGGTCTACCTGTCATTGCAAGATGACAATCGACACACCGACGAACGCCGACAATAATCAGCAAATCAGCGGCCAACGAACTATTGCAACGGGGATTCTCGTGCCCAAAGCCCCCAACGAGGGGGCCTATAAAATTACTCTCCTTCTACAGGGGGAGGGATTGATTGGATCATAGATGCTCGACTCTACGTCAAGCAAGTTAAGCTCGAAAACTTCCTTCCAGATCCGACTCTCTCAGCCTTCTCAAGCGACGAGAATTAGCCACCCGCTGCAGTGCATACCGGGAGCCAGGCCTCCCAATATCCGCTCACCAATCTCCCACACTTATATTTACGCACTCCCAACGCATTTGCAGCATATTTTCACGCACCTTTAAACGTATGCCCCTTTCCGTTTATTACGGAAAATTGTTAACTTGAGCGTCGGAGTATATTCGGTGGGAAAAATCTCGTCGGATCTCTGACATCTTATTTGTTAGTTATGTTGTGCAGGTCTGAGATTAATAGAAATGAGTATCGGACTCGCTTGCGACCACCTCCAGACGATAAAAAATTTAAAGATTTTTTAATTGGTACGACGATCGAAATTTAGGACGCAACATTCACTTACATTTTGTTTATCAAGTATATCAAAAATTTATGGTGCATAAATTATTAGAGAAATATATAATAACTCGATTATATATGTATATGATTTCTCATCAACCCTAGATTAGATCGATCGACCTGCCACGTACATTTCTTCCATGGATGATCTTTTCCGTTCAACTGCCGCAACTGAAGAAAAACGAAACTCCCGAACTCCATGATTAATGGAGACCTACGGTGGTTCCGACAAAATCACCTGCTAGCCGTTTCCTTCACGCCAACCAACTTCTTTGCGTATCTCACTTTTTCCTCCATCAGCTGCTCCTTAATACTCTCTTAGCCCTTATTTTTCAGTAACATCACCGATCGCTGGCAATCATCCGTCGGCGCGTGTGAATCCACCGGCCAGTTAAAGTAGTCATTTCCAGTGCTGTACGGTCCTTCGCCGCCGCCGCCATAATGGGCCAAGCGTCTTCCTTCCCTGGGCGCTCGCCTGAGTTAAACGGCTTCCGGAGGAACTCTTGCTCCCGCCGCGAAGTCTCAGGATCGGCAGCTAAGATCCCTCATATGGAAATCGAAAACCAAAACTCCGAAAAAAGCGCAGAGAACAACCCGTTAACTACTACTTATCGTGACTTCACCTCAGATCTACCGGACGAGTGCTTGGCCCACGTCTTCCAGACACTCTCCTCCGGAGACCGGAAAAGGTGTTCTCTTGTCTGCAAGCGGTGGCTGAAGGTGGAGGGACAGAGCCGTCAGCGCCTTTCTATCAACGCCCAATCGGAGCTCTTCTTTCACATCCCCGCTGTCTTCACCCGCTTCGACTCCGTCACCAAGCTCTCCCTCCGCTGCGATCGCCGATCCGTCAGCATCGGCGATGACGCCTTGGCCCTCGTCTCCCTCTGGTGTCGGAATCTCTCGCGCCTCAAATTGCGCTGCTGCCGCGAGCTTACAGATCTGGGAGTCGAAGCCTTCGCCCAGAATTGCAAGAATCTGAAGAAATTGTCCTGTGGCTCTTGTGATTTTGGTACTAAAGGTTTAAATTCCGTGCTTGAACACTGCTCTCTTCTTGAAGAATTATCCATTAAGCGCCTACGCGGAATCAACGACAACGGCGGTGAAGCTGTCGAGCCGATATCGCTCGGCTCTGCCGCCAAATCCTTGAGAAGTATCTGCTTAAAGGAGCTTTATAATGGGCAGCTACTAGGCCCTCTGATAATTGGGTCTAAAAACCTTAGAACTTTGAAATTGATCAAGTGTATGGGCGATTGGGATAGGGTTTTCGAATTGCTGGCTATTTCAAATAATGGGCTGACCGAAATCCATCTAGAGAGACTCCTAGTGAGTGATATTGGATTATCGGCCATTTCTAATTGTGCTAACTTGGAGATTCTGCGTCTTGTTAAGACACCCGAGTGCTCGAACTTAGGAATCGTGTCAGTCGCTGAAGGATGCAACCTTTTAAGGAAGGTGCATATTGACGGATGGAGGACGAATCGGATTGGGGACGAGGGTTTGGCTGCTCTAGGTAAGAACTGTAGTCATTTGCAGGAATTGGTTATAATTGGTGTTAACCCTACTGCATTGAGCTTGGAGTTAATTGCTTCGAACTGTCGATACTTGGAGCGGCTAGCGCTGTGCAGTAGTGAAACTATCCGTGATGCGGAGATTTCATGCATCGCTTCGAAATGTACGTCTCTGAAGAAGTTTTGTATCAAAAGCTGTCCGATTTCCGATAATGGCTTGGAATCGCTCGCTTGGGGATGCCCTAATCTTGTCAAAATTAAGGTCAAGAAGTGTGGGAAAGTGACTCCTGAGATTTTGGAGTGGTTGAGGGTGAGGAGGAAGTCGTTGGTTGTTAATTTGTATGTGAATGAGATAGAAGCTGTGGATGCTGCTAGCAACAGCGATAGTGGGGGAGCTCAAGATGACGGGTTGGAGCTTCCAGCAATGGATAACCAAGCAGCAAATGTCCCCGCTCCAGCAAGAAGAAATGCTTGACATCTTCGTTCAAGGCAAAGTTTTCTCTTCCCTTCTCTTCTTGATTTGTAAGAATATCTCAGCAGGCGCTTTGAGAATTGAGGAGATGATCATCTGATACTGTCAATACCATTGCTGCCGATCCACGAATGATGCCAACAAATGCTATAAGAACATTGGGATTTTTTCTGTTAATTGTTAGTTGTAATTGGCAGTATTTTATCAGCTGAAGCTGCAAAGTCCTTCTAGTGTTGTTTGTCTTTTTACTTTGATCCTTAGGAATACTTCAACCGCATTTATTGAATCGTTGCATAATATATTGCAAATCTTTGTTTTAGCCAGAAGGATTTTACACTTTCCATAGCAACTATATCATCTTCTCTTAATTCTCTTGTGAATTTGACACCCATTGCATATCTTGATGTTCAACTCTGGCACAATTAGGAAAACTCGATCAAGCAATGGATTTAGTTAGTTTAGGAGGTTAGTGAATGATGCACATCTGAAGGAAGTTTGTGCACAGCTAAAACGGAACCATCATGCCTATTGTACGTGTAAGCATAGTTGGACAAAATAGTCACAGCTGATGCGTGCATAAAAGAAACACATTTGCAGATAGTTCAGCACAGTCACTCATAATGTGCATATGTGCCAAGATAGTTTCTAGGAAGTTTTTTCTTCTGCTGTTCAAATGCCAACCGCGGTTGTTTGAACATTAGGGGCTTTTGTCATTTTCACTCTGTTTGGATTAATTGAGAGATTGAGTTATTAGTCAAAACACCTTTAGCAAGTAATTGAGAGAAAACAGGCTTTTAATTATATTCTGATCATTATTATCATAGGTATCTTATTCTAATTACTGTTTAGAATATTTTTACCGGTAATTGTTTTTCAATTTACTCTCTTATTATTCATTACTTAATTGCTTAAGTTTGTAATGAATTTAAAAGCTATTCAGAAGGATTTATTATCACGGTATTCATATTATAGTGAACATTTTTCTTCTGTAATTTTTTCCTTAATTAAGAAGGGTTACCATGTAAAATTCGTTTGTTTTGTTATATAATTTCTTTACTTAGATATATGTTGTTATCTAGTCTCCTAACGAGTTTAAACAAAGAGTTTGATAGTTGATCATGATCGAGGTTTTTTCGACTTTGTGTGATAAAGTTTTGGTGGTCCGATCCCAACATTCACTGCAATGCTAACATTTGTGTACCATTTGCTTGTGCACCCTCCATATTGTTTTCGTTTTGCGTCTTCTTTTTTCCTCTTCCTGAATCGGAATTTGCAGTTTCAGTTAACCTTTTTCTTTAGTAGCAGAACTAGGTCGGACTGTAGGGCTTGAACACGCCCACTGCTGCTTTTGCTGCGCCATTCTCCATTTATATTAAGCACGCATGACACATTTATTCAGCAAGCTCTGAAATTCTGCTTGTGGAAGTCGGGATTTTACTGTAAACTGTGGCATTTAGTTTGGGTTCAGCCTGATAAGAAATGGCAACAATTCTTCCTCTTATCTTGCAAGATGGGAATAATGTGTACTTTAATGAGCTAATGATTATTTCCGTATTTACCAATAACCTGTTTATGGATGGGTGCTCTTATCGGCTTTGGTACCATCAAAATTCAATAATGCTGATGAAATTAGGTGAAGGACAAAGGTATGTCAATAATTCTTGAAATTAATGAGGGAGCTCTGAAATTCTGCTTGTGGTATTTGGTGTTTGTTGTAAATTTCTGCCCAACCTTAGGTAAATGGAATCTATTTATCCAAATTTTGTCACACAAATGGAATAACAGAGCTCTACCAAAATTGACCACCAAATCACTCGTTCAAATACATGAGGAGAGTTTTTTGCGTTTTTTTTTTAGCAGAAATACCGAATATGACGGCCTATATTATTAATAGGTCGCCCAATAAACCATTAAATGGTGAAGTGCCGAAAAAGAAATAGTCAGAAAAGAAGCCATCGTATGATCATTTTCGAGTGTTTGGATGCAAAGCTTTTATTCATGTCCCAAAAGATGAAAGGACAAAGTTGAAGCCAAAAATGATATAATTCGTCTTTTTGGGTTACGGGGAAGATGAATTGGGTTACAGGTTCTATGACCCAATTGATAGAAAACTTGTCTGGATAAGGGATGTGACTTTTGTTGAAGATGAAGTAATTGAAGATATTAATATATTTTTATAAATAAAAAATCATGTAATAAAATAAACATATAAATTTTTACCTTGTGTCAACTAAGAGATAGATCAAGAAAGAAAATTCATCACTATAATATGACTCTGGTTACAACAAAATTACCTTTAAATTCATCATAAATTTAGGAAAATCAATTAATGAATAGTAAGAAAATAAATTTAAAAAATAACCAGTAAAAATATTTTAAATAGTAATTAGAATAATATACTCAGGATAATAACGATTAAAGAACGCACAAGAATTGACAAAATCTCCTATTTTCTTCTTCCTTTCTTTTGCAATTTACTATTCATTGTGTTATGAATAGTAAATCATGATCAATTACATCAAAACAGAGCAAACGAACTTAGAAGAGAGAGAGAGAGAACTATCTTGACAAATAATAAGTAACATCTGCGGGTGCCTCTAATGGATAAAAATATCAATTAATATTCAATTTATCGGTCTAATGTGTATGAATATTGGGATCGTAGATATTAATATTTTATAAAACCATGGCAAAACTTTGATATGCCAAATTAGCGATATATCATAATATATCGGTCGATATTTAATTGTCAGTTTATAACTTTTAATTTTTTTTAATATATCTAATACTAATATGTATTAATTGTTATATCTAATATCGATACTATTACAATTAATACTGATACATATGTTTTCTTCGATAGTGCCACTATTAGGGTCACATATATATTGTTCATCAGATTTTGCCGTGGAGCTTTTTTCAACTCCGATTCTTTCACTCTGCCCGATCGTTGCCTCTTATTTCTATTATTTTAAAAGTAGTTGTTTTCGCTTTAAAATCTTTCCATTTTTAGATTATCGAAGGGGTGGGATGCCCTTTCAAATTATCTAAGATTGAAGAAAATTAGAAAGATGAACGGTTTTATTTCAATAAATATCACCACTCGACCAGCAGATCCTACTTTCTCCCCGGTCTATACAAGAAAAAAATTTGTCAAACTATTATGCAAAATGAGAAAAAATCTTAAAATTTGGCTCGGGTTTGAGATCATATGTCATATATTTGATTAAAATCGGGATCTAGATGAGCTCAAACTGAGTTGACGATGGAGTAGGCCCGCCACATCGGGCCTACTTTGGTATGTTTTAACATTTATTTTTCTTGTTGCATACTTTGGTACGTTTCTTGGTTTTCTCATGATTGGTTTTAGTTGTTTTCTGCATGAAATTATAAAGTTTTCATATCCTTTTTAGACGCTCTAAACATACTTTTTTTTATTATTAGGAAGATAATATTTTTTGTCATTATCTCTCTTCTTAAATTTAATAACATTTTGTACGTAAATGCATTATTTTTTTCCTAATTAGTTAATAATAGAAGATGTTTTCACCTAAGTAAAAATAACAGACGGTGTAACAAATATTATGGGTAGGCCTACAGTTGGCGGGTCCAATAAGAAAGCGGTCCAAAATTTAGAAAGGCCCGATACACGTTAGACAGTCGATGCGTTCAGCGTTGATTGCCCGGTGAACGACAAAGGGCCAACAACGCTCTTTCAAACTGCTCAACGCTTTTGTTGACCGGAAGTATTGTAGCAGCAGGCCCAAAAAGGTAGCGAATCTGATGTAGGCCAGGCCCAATTTGACAGATGATCTCGTACATGAAAAGTAACGATCCTTTTCATGATTACACGCTTTCCTAAAAGTTGATATTCTCTAAAAAGGTAGCAATGAATTCGGCGCCAACGATG
>JAOVVI020011007.1:0-12827 GCA_028571085.2 Nepenthes alata
AGTGGGTATCGACACGAGAATACCCAACAAAATCAAGCAAAATATTGAACGGGAATGAGAAGTGAGTATGAGAACACTTGCCTCGACGTGTGCTTCCACCTTTATAACTAGCTCTCGGACGGATTTGGACTCCCGTACCTCGATCTCCACCCTTCTCTCACTAGAACCGCCGCTCTCTCTCTCTAGAAGCTTTTGGGGTCATCGGAAAATGGGGAAAAAGAAGCACGACGTGGCTTTATACTGCGCCACCGCTCGAGCACTCCTCGAGCGAGCAGCAGGCGGCCACGGTTTTAGAATTTTTGGTCGAGCGGAGCTCGAGCGGCCAGCAGGCGGCCGTGCTTCTAGAAATCATGCTCGAGCCAAGGCTTGAGCGCTGCAGGCGCATGCCTACTGGCAGCACTTCAGCAACACGAACCCAAACTATCTAGATTTTTCTTCCGATACCCAACTTTATCCGTTCCACAGGCCTAGTATAGATCATTAGCATACTAATCACCTCATCATTATCAAGTTTTTAAATCCAGAATCTCACAGATAGGCCTTGGATTGTATGGAGTGGACACAAGCTATCCTCGATCATTCGCCCCCTCAGCTAGTAGGGTACGCTGGCAGGGTCTAATATCGTTATGTTATGTTACAGTGAAAAGATGATAGTGTATTGTTTACAGAGAAAAGACAATGGTGTATCGTTTACAGTGAAAAGACGATAGTATATCGTTTACAGTGAAAAGACGATAGCGTATCGTTTACAGTAAAAAGATGATAGTGTATTGCTTATAGAGAAAAGATGACAGTGTATCATTTTCAGTTTTACAGTATATTGTTAAAGCTTAAAGTTTATGGTTTTACAGTTGACAATATGCTGATTTCTGAATGATGAGGTTTAATATCATTAAAGTATGCATTTACTGTTTTTCAGATGATGTTTTGTTTAAACGTTCTGATTCTGTACAGTTCTATGATAATTTTGCATCACAGTTTTACAGTTCATATGCATGTACCTTGCTGGGCCTCGACTCACTGTTTTGTTATTTTTCTCCCTCCAGATGAGACAGTAGAGTTACTACCTGACGAGAAGGAGTAAACAAAGAAAAGTTGTCCGAAGACTTTTGAGGACCTATAGCATATTAGAGCTATTTTAAAGAGCTTGTTGATGTAAAGACTTGGCTGGAATTATAATTTTGTGTAATGATCTTATGTCTATGGATGTTCTTGAACATGTGAATTTTGTATCGAAAGCTTATGATGTGTATGATTGTAAAAAGGAAAAGCTATGCTTCTGCAGGTTACTAGTTTGACTTCCGCTTTAGACTTTTGGATATACTGTACAGGTCCTAGACGGCATCTCATTATTGAGCTGTTAGTGTAGCTAACGCTTTATTGATTTATGCCATGGATGGCTCATGTGATCCTGTGTATGCATGTTATAGGAAGATTTGTCGATAATTGATAGTTTCGTTAATTGCGTTTCTATCTTGACAGAAGCTTTTTAAAAAAAAGAAGAAGAACCCGTTCCGTCACAGTTGGTATCAAAGAATTGAGATGCGTTAGGAATTGATCGACCAAAAAGCGGAAGCATAGGATTGAATCTATATACAGAATTCCTATAGGAATAAGTTGAGGAAGTTAAGGCAACTAGGACCCTTAAGAGATTGGTCCTTAGGCTAGGTTGAAAATTCCTTAAAGCTGTTGAATATTTCTTCCTCATTCCATCGAATTCTTATCCTTATAACAGTGTACCTACCTTGATTATAGGATGGCAAGTAGAAGAGGCAGAAGAAATGGTCGTGCAGCTGTTAACACGCCCCATGATAGAGAGGCCGCTTATATTGGTTTGTTGGAAAGAATGACCAATGTAGTGGAATCTGTGGAGCAAAAGAACATGGCTCCGATTCCTGTGCCTGTGCCAGCTCCGACACTTGTTAGCCCTATGACGTATGATAGATTCACAGCAGAGCGAGCACCGGGCTTCCTAAGAAAGCCTGATCCGGCTGAAGTCGGCATGTGGATGAGAAGGATGAAGAAAATCTTCGCTGTGATTGGCTGTACTGATCGGGAGAAAGTCACCTTTGTAGTGTACAAGCTAAAAGGTGAAGCTGATAGTTGGTGGGATATGTAAAAGAGGGTGATGGGAGTGCCCGATGATGTTATTACGTGGGAGATGTTTGAGGATGCCTTTCTAGAGAAATATTTTTTGTCCAGTCTCCGAGATCAGAAGGAGCAGGAATTTATGAGATTGAGGCAAGGAAACATGACAGTCAAAGAGTATGATGCCAGATTTACTGAGCTATCCCGTTTTGCACCCTTCTATGTGGAGGACGAGCAGAGAAAAGCAAAGAAGTTCCTGCAAGGGCTACGGGATGGCGTTAGGAAGTTGCTGTCTATTCTAAAGTTTCAAACTTATGCCGATATCCTGGACAGAGCAGTGATCTATAAGAAGGAGACGGAAACAAAAAGGTTCTATGCAAAAAGGACCGCTAGCAAGGCGAGAGTGAGTGCTGAATTTTTTGTGGGATCTTCTGCACCATCCAAGATTTCTAGAATGACTGACAGAGGAAAGAGTATTGTACCGGCTCAGTCGGTAACCGGTACTAGAGGGTCAGCTGAAGGCTGCACCTTCTGTGGGATGAAACATCTGGGACAAGCGTGTCGTAAGTTGTCGGGAGCGTGATTTAATTGTGGGCAGCAGGGCCACCTGTACAGGAGATGTCCGTTACTTTCGAGACTAGATGGAAAGAAGCCTACCGTCTCGGCAATGACTTTCACGGTGGCTGCTCTGGACCCGAAGACATCTCTGAATGTTGTGGAAGGTACTCTTTCTATTTGTGGAGTTTCTGCATCTATATTGTTTGACTCGGAGTCTACCCATTCCTTAGTTTTCCCATAATTTGCATGTTGTATTGTATCTGTCCCGTGTATTTTGGATTGTGGACTGTTTGTGTGTGCTCCCACTGGATCCCCTGTGGTTACGGATGTTATGTATCCAGGATGCATAGTCGAGGTGAATGGAAATCATATGGTTATAGACTTGGTGTTGTTCAACATGGGTGATTTTGATGTGATTCTTGGGATGGACTAGCTGGCCAAATACCATGTCAATATTGACTATTTTTTGAAGAGGGTTTATTTTAATATTTCCGGTTGGGAACCCTTTTTCTTTCAGGGTATTAAGAAAAAGGGGGTGCCTGTACTGATCTCTGCTTTACATGCTAAGTATTTGGTGAAAAGTGGGTGTAAAGCCTATTTGGCATATGCCTGCACTACTGGTAGTCATAGTGTGCTGGCTAAGGACATCATGGTTGTTTGTGACTTTGAGGATGTATTTCCAAAGGATTTACTTGGATTACCTCCGCACCGGAAAATTGAGTTTGAAATTGTTATTGTTCCTGGTGTTAGTCCAGTTTTTAAAGCCCCCAATCGTATGGCTCCGGCTGAATTGAAGGAGTTGAAGTTACAATTACAGGAGCTGTTAGACAAGGGCTTTATTAGACCGAGTGTATCTCCTTAGGGTGCACTGGTGTTGTTTGTGAGGAAGAAAGATGGATCCTTGCGGTTATGTGTTGACTATTATGAGTTGAATAAGGTCACGATTAAAAATAAATACCCTTTACCGCGCATTGATGACTTATTTGATCAGTTGCAGGGATCTTGGGTGTTTTCAAAAATCAATTTGAGGTCCTATTATTATCAATTGAGGATCAAGCCGAAGGATGTGGCTAAGACTGCTTTTCGGACACGTTATGGCCATTACGAGTTTCTTGTTATGCCTTTTGGCCTTACAAATGCTCCAGCTACTTTTATGGATTTGATGAATAGGGTGTTCAGCCCATACTTGGATAAATTTATGGCGGTGTTCATTGATAATATCTTGATTTATTCGAAGGATTATGAGGAGCACAAGATTCATTTGAGGAAAGTACTTCAAGTGCTCCACGAGGAGAGATTATATTCCAAACTGAGTAATGTGAGTTCTGGCTCAGAAGATGATGTTTTTGGGACACATGATTTCTGATGGTGATATTTTTATGGATCCCAAGAAAGTAGAGGCTGCTATAAATTATAGCAGACCAGCTTCTGTGACTGAGGTTAGGAGTTTTCTGGGAATGACATGATATTACCGACGTTTTGCAGAGAATTTCTCATAGATTGCTATGCCTCTAACTCAGTTACTGAAGAAGGAGGCTAAGTTTGTGTGGATAGAGAAATGTGACCTGAGCTTTCAGGAGTTGAAAGATTGTTTGACTACCGCCCCAGTGCTGATCATTCTAGAGGGTTCTAGAGGCTTTGAGGTATACTGCAACGTCTCTAAGGCGAGCCTAGATGTGTATTGATGCAGTATAGTAGAGTTGGGCTTATGGATCTAGGCAACTGAAAGTGCATGAGAAGAATTATCCTACCCATGATCTTAAACTTGCTACTGTTGTCTTTGCCTTAAAAATTTGGAGACATTATCTGTATGGTGAGAGGTTCTTTGTGTATTCTGATCATAAGAGTTTGAAGTACTTATTTTCACAAAATAAACTTAATATGAGGCAAAGGAGATGGCTTGATTTCTTGAAGGATTATGATTGTGAGATATAGTACAAGCCAGGGAAGGCCAACGTAGTTGTAGACGCATTGAGTCACCGATCAAGCTATGTGGCGCACTTACAAGTCAAACAGATGGAGATGTTGGATTACCTGAAGCAATGCGATATCCAACGTTGTGCTAAAGGTAATAGAATGTTCTTGTCATACCTTCAGATCCAACCGGATGTAATTAGCAAAATTAAAGAGAAGCAGGTGAATGATCCGTTTCTTATGGATATTGTTAGTGATCTGAGTAAAGAGTCCCGAGCTGAGTTTAACATCTGGACTGATGGAGTGTTGAGGTTTAGGGACCGATTATGTGTACTGAATGATAGAGGATTGAAGGAGAAGATTTTGAAAGAGGTTCACCAATCTCGGCATACGATTCACCCGGGAACGAATAAAATGTATCAGGATCTGAAAAAGACCTTCTGGTGGAGGAACATGAAAAGGGATATCATGGCCTATATGGAGAAATGCCTGGTATGTCAACAACTGAAGGCTGAGAGGAGGAAGCCATCAGGGTTGTTACAACCTTTGCCAATCCCAAGCTGGAAATGGGAAGACATTGCCATGGATTTTGTATCAGGTTTACCGAGGACTCCTAGGAATCATGACGCCGTGTGGGTTATTATTGATCGGCTGACAAAATCACCCCACTTCTTGGCGATCAGGACGACCTATTCACGTGATAGGCTAGCTCAGTTATATGTAAATGAAATCGTGAGGCTTCATGGAGTTCCTACCTCCATTGTGTCTGATAGAGATCCATGTTTTGTCTTGAGGTTTTGGGAAAGCTTGCATAAGGAGTTGGGGACAGAGTTGAAGTTCAGTACTGCGTATCACCCCCAGACTGACGGCCAATCTGAGCGTACCATTCAGATTCTTGAGGATTTGTTGAGAGCCTCTGTTTTGAAGATGAAAGGAACTTGGGATACTTATCTTGTGCTAGCTGAATTCACTTATAATAACACCTATCAAGCTAGTATTGGCATGGCACCTTTTGAGGCTTTTTATGGGAGGATGTGTAGGTCACCGATCCACTGGGAGGAGACCAGAGACAACAGGATTTTGGGTCCAAAAATTGTGAAAGAAACAGCAAAAAAGATTAAAGTGATTCATAATAATTTGAAAGTTGCTTAGAGCCGACAGAAAAGCTATGCAGATAAGAGAAGGATAGAATTGAACTTTGAGATAGGAGATCTTGTATTTCTGAAGGTCTCACCATCCAAGGGCACATTCTGGTTTGGATTAAAGGGGAAGCTGAAGCCACGGTTCATTGGCCCTTTTGAGATTCTAGAAAGGATCGAGGAGGCAGCCTATAGGTTGGCGTTATCCCCTAGTTTGACGGGCGTACATGATGTATTTCACGTATCGATGCTTCGAAAGTACGCCCATGATCCTACACACGTGATTGACTACGGATCCTTAGCTATTGACAAAGATTTGTCATACATCGAGGAGCCACTACAAATTTTCGACCGAAAGGATCAGAGGTTGCGTACAAAGACCATTCCCCTGGTGAAGGTGCTTTGGAGAAATCATTCACCAGAGGAGGCCACTTAGGAATGTGAAGAAGAGATCTGAAGCGAATATCCTCACTTGTTCTCTTGAGGTATGTAGTATTTTCAATTTCTAGGACAAAATTTCTTTAAGTGGGGAGAGTGTAAGGCCCCGGAACCAAAAACGTTATAATTAGATGTAATTAAAGCGATGAGTTTGATTAAGAGGCTAAACGTGTAACTAAAATGATAGTTGAAAGTAAGAAGTTAGAAAAATACCGAGTTCAGCAAGCAGCCGAACGGCGCCTGCTGTGCGCCGAGGCGCTGCAGCTAGTGCATTTAGCAGAATATAGGCCGCTCGCCGCATGCCTCCTCGGTGCTCGAGCCCATTTTGTAGGATGTGGGCCACTTTCCGCACGCCCGCTCGGTGCTCGAGCGCGTTTAGCAGGGACACGGCCGCTCGCTGAGCGCTCAAGGCACGCTCGACCGCAACCCGAAATTCCACCGTATTCTGATTTCCATTTTGGTTATAAATAGAAGGGAAAAGGGAAAAGGGAGAGAGAGAAGAGTAGTCCGCGCACGAAGGAGAAGAAAAAGAAGGAAAAGAGAACAAGAGAAGGGGAAATCGCCAGTTCCAATCCACACCCAATAAGGAAAACGGTAGATCGGGACAAGGCAAGTGTACTTCAGACGTTATTTTTCGTTTTCACCTATTGTCTTGCTTTAAAGTTGATGAAAAGGTTGCGAAAATGATGTTGATGCATGTTTGAAGTAAATGAAGCATGCTTCCTTCAATTGATCGGTTAGATTTTGTGTTTATCCATATTTATTGAGACTTTTGGCTTCGATTTCATGAATAAGCATGCAAATAGTATTCGATTTGTTTCCGAAAGTATGTGATGAAACCCTAGATCAAAAATATATTGACGTTTGAGTAAATTGCATGGTTTAATGTATATACATGGAATTTATGGCATTAATTTCATGAACAAGCACATGTTATAGATCAATTTGAGTCCGGAGGTTTTGGCGAAGCCCTAAGTGCAAAAATGAAGAGGTTTTGATTAGTTTTAAACGTAGCTTCTATTATATGAAAGTTAATGGACATTGAAATGAAGCTTCCAGCATAATTTGTTTTTGAAAATATGTACAAACTTATACCAATAAAATTTCCATGTACTTTTTGAAGTTAGCTGAAAGTATATTGTGAAAATCTTATTATGAAAGAAGGTTTTCATTAAAGAGGTTATTTCCATTACAGATGTTTTGGGACCCGGGACTGACTACAGTCTAGGTAAGTTCTCGAGCGAGGCCTTAGAACTTACGGTGGTAATCGAGGATAGCTCTGTCCATTGAGCGATTCATGGTCCGCCCTGTCCTCAAGGGCGTTAAGCTAGGAGGGACATAGGCTACTTGCGAGTGGCACACAGTACAGAGATCCCTCGAGATGGGAAATATGACAGTGATAGGTTTTGGATTGTGTGGAGTGAACACAATCTATCATCGATCATTCGCCCCCTCAGCTAGTAGGGTACGCTTGCAGCATCTCATATCGTTATGCTATGTTACAAAGAAAAGATGATAGTGTATCGTTGACAGTGAAAAGACGATAGTGTATCATTACAAGGAAAAGATGATAGTATATTGTTTACAGAGAAAAGATGATAGTGTATCGTCTACAGTGAAAAGATGACAGTGTATCATTATAGAGTATCATTTTCAGTTTTACAGTGTATTGTTAAAGCTTATAGTTTAATTGTTTTACAGTTGACAATATGCTAATTTCTGAATGATGAGGTTTAATATCGTTAAAGTAAGCCTTTACTATTTTTCCTGATGATGTTTTGTTTAAACGTTCTAGTTCTGCACAGTTATATGATCGTTTTGCATCACAATTTTACAGTTCATATGCATGTACCTTGCTGGGCGTCGACTCACTATTTTGTTGTTTTCCCCCCCTCCAGATGAGATAGTTGAGTTACTACCTGACGAGAAGGAGTAAGCAAAGAGAAGTTATCTGAAGACTTTTGAGGACCATAGCATATTGGAACTATTTTTGAAGAGCTTGTCGATGTAAAGACTTGGCTGGAATTGTGATTTTGTATAATGATCTTATGTCTATGGATGTTCTAAATCATGTGAATTTTGTATAGAAAGCATATGATGTGTGTGAATGTAAAAAGGAAAAGATATGCTTCTGCAGGTCATTAGTTTGACTTCTGCTCTAGACTTTTGGATATACTGTACAGGTCCTAGACTACATCTCGTTCTCAAATTATTACTGTAGCTAACACTTTATAGATGTATGCCATGGATGGCACATGTGATCTTGTGTATGCATGTTGTAGGACACGTTGTGGTACAATTGATAGTTGCGTGCTTGTAACGGATGATTATACAGGCTGTATTTTGGATTTTTCATTCGATTACAAAGGGGACTCTGCTGACATTTCTGCAGAAGTCTTACCTTATATCTTAGACCGGTATTTATGTTTCTATCTTGACGGAAGCTTTTGAGGAAAAAAAGAACCTGTTTCGTCACACCTCAAGTGGAAAAATGCAAATGCATCGCTCGAGGGTCCGCCCGAGGCAAGGCGGGAGCGATCTCGGCTACGAGCACACCGCTCGAGCACACTTCTGCAAATGTGGGCGCTCGAGGATCGCTCAACTAGCGCTCGAGCACCAATCATGTGATTCGTACATGTTCCTCTTTTTCTCATGTTTTAAAGGGATATTTTGGGTGTTGGTGGTTCAGAACAGCCATGACAAGAACAAGAGAACAAAGAGGAAGGAGAGGGGAAAGAGAGGAAGAGGGAACAATCTTCCGATCCACTCCGATCAGAGTAAGAATAACAGTAGATCAAGCTAAGACAAGTGTATTTCGGACGTTATTTACCATTTTTACAGTATTTTAATGTCTCAAATATTATATTTATGCTCTAAATTCATGGCTCTACATGTTTACTGTAAATAATACCTATTTCTCCTGATTAATCGGACATATTTTATGTTTACTAGTATCTACGGCTAAGTATAGCTCCGATTTCATGAAAATACCTGTGTTTGTTGTTCGTTTATCGTCCGGAAGGTTTGGTGAAACCCTAAGCACGAAATTGAAGGGATTTAACGGTTTTAATCCATAATTTCTGATATGTAAATGTTGATTTATAACGAGATAATGCCCATGTTATGATTTGTAACTAAAACTTTTACATGGAACTGTACTGTTGAGTTATTGAGAATTTCTAAAGCATACTGAAGAGTTAATCGTAAGATTATGACTGAATTTCTAAAGGACGATAAATCATAATCTTTCTGATTTTATAAATTAGGACCCAAGACTGAAATACAGTCAGGTTAGGTTTTCCGACTTGACTTAGAACGTTATGGTGGTAATCGATGATGATTTTATCCACGGAGTTATATGTGGTCCTCCCTTCCTTAGGGCGTTAGTCTAGAGGGTAGAGTTTCGGATGATCTACCATCCTTTGGGATGTATTAGTGCATAATCCACCATCCTTCGAGATGTATTAGTATATAATCCATTGAGAAGGGATAATCTCAGGAGAAGGAATATTATTACTAGCCTTAGATTGTGTGGAGTGAATACAATCTATCCATGATTGCTCGGCCCCTTTGCTAGCAGGGTCTAATAGTTCGGTCCTCCTTCTGATAGAAATGAAATTTCTAGAATTTATAGAATTGATACTGTTTTCTAATTTCTGAAACATGTTTTACTGATTTTATGATTTTTAAAGCACGATCACACTGATTGATGATTCTTGATGCATGTTTAAATAGCAGTATGCCTTATTCTATTTCCATGATCACTATTGTTCTTCTATTATTACCGTAGTTTCTATTCTAATGTCTTTATACTTTGTAAGAAAACTTGAATTATGACCAATCGAGGCTTGTTTACAAGGAATCATACTTTTCTTATGCTTTCTGTATATGTTCTTGTTTCTTTGGCAGTCTCTAAAACCTTCTTTAATTATGTTCTGTATAAGAGTATTATATTCTGCATGTTTTAGTACCTTACTGGACTTCGACTCACTAATTTATTATTGTTTCCCCTCCAGATAATATAGTAGAGTTAGCGCCTAACAAGAAGTAATAGTAAAGTCTAGCTTGAAGACCTTTGGAAGACTTGAAGTATTTTGGAGATCTGAAAGGGAGACAGTTGGATGTAAATACTTGATTTTTATATATGGATCTTGTATATTAAATGTATGTTATGCATATGATGAAATAGGAAATTATGCTTCCGTATGTATATAGTTTAGCTTCCGCTATATGTTTTCTGGATTCTGTACAGGTTTTAGATGGAATCTGTTATTCTGAACTGTTAATATAGCGGATAAGTAATACTGAATGTAAGCCGTAGAGAATTATACGACGTCTGTGGATCCTGTATTATGGATGAGATGTTTGTGGATGGATATTATTATGTATATTTACTGGTTTTATTTAGGTTTATGTATCAGTTTAGCCCAATTTTAGGGAAAATTTTGTCCATTTTTATTAGAACTTCAAGTCATTATTTGGGCTTCATTTCTGTTTCTGTGATGATGGAATTTTTTGGGATAAAAAAAAATTTATTCCGTCACAATAGGATTCATGAGTATACTCAGCCTTCTAAAAATTGACCTCACCAAGAGGAAGGATGGTCTAGCAACACTCCCCATATCCTCTCAACTCAGAAGATTCCACATGTATTTGCTAATCACTCAGAATTAAGGACTCATTTCAATACAAAAATAATTGCTTCCATAATTAAGCTTGAAGAAGGAATTAAAAGGATATAAAAAGAGGACATTCAACATGACGCTTCCAACCATTTGGCCAAAATGGGATAGACTCCATTCACCCCAAACATAAGGGGCAGGCCCCCCCCCCCTCGTAAGTTTAAAATGTCGACTTTAAAATCATTTGATGAAAGTGTTGATTTCTTACATCACCTAAGTCACTTTCACTCTAAACATGGCTATCAAAATTTGGAGGTTGTTTCCTTATCTCTCTATTTACTTTAAATACTAACCGGAGATGATAGTATTTAATTCTACAAGTTAGGAATAAATTCTATTGGAAAATTTCAGAAACTTACCAATCAATTTCTATCCCACTTTCCTCCAATTGCAGGGAAGAAAATCATCCTTGGCATCTAATTAGGATCACCAATTGAGAATATTTGTCACGTCCCCATATCGAACCTAAAAATAATAATTAATGACATTATTCAATTAACAAATTAATAATCACAATAATGTTGGACATAAATGACAAGTCAATATCACAATCAATCTATGAATATATTAAATAGACAAACACAGGACCTAAAATATGCCACACATAAAAGTAGCTTTGAATATCGACTATACCATGACATTGAATTTTATATAAGGAGATACATCAAATTAATTTAGAGTACTAATCTGAATTACTAAAAAGGTAATTAAAATGTAACAATGTTACTGACAACACGCCGCCATAACTAAGTTAATACAAAATCGTTCAACCAAGATAAAAGTAAATGATCTAAAACTACTATTTTAAGATAATTACAACATCCAAATTATCCATATTCCTAATTCTATTGTCTTCAACCGCTCTTTCATCAGTCCTATCTTCCTGTAAGTTCCCGAGCCTGCTAATTTGAATCATTTGTTACTGTGAGATATATTTGCAGCTGCAGATCATTTGATTGAAATGAAATTCAGAACAGGGATACTAACGATATGAATCATTTGAAAAAAAAAGCATATTCGTTCTGTAACGGATCTCTTACAAGATCAATTTGGATTAGTTTTGGTTTGTTTAGAGAACGTGGATCAATTAGACATAAATTAATACCGACTCCTTAGAATTTGGTAACTTCAACTCCATTAACAATCACATAAAATCTTTTTTTGGTTAGGCAAAAATAAAAATAAGAGTAAGTCAAAAGCTCAAAAATGTATATAGTTACATAATCAAATATACAATTTATATTAAAACATGTCAGAAGAAACAACGAATCAAATTCAGATGTAACATCATCAATTTTCATAACAATTATGTACAGCTTTTAAATTTTTATTTTCAATTCTTAATCAAAATGTGCTATGTAAATTATGTTTAAAATACTAATTATTATGCACCAACGGCCAGTAGTGCCTTACCGACTAAAGAACAAATAATAAAAACCAAGGTTATATTTATTTTAATACAATCAAATACCTTACACTATTATTTAAGATCCGTAGATGGACCGTTATACATATAACTCTATAGATAGGGTTTAATGTCACTTTTATCCGCGGATGATAGGTTTGAATTTTGATTACTACTATAATATACTAAGTTATGTCATAATATACCAACACTAATTTTCTTATAATGATCTGATACAAAAACATAGAAAAACTCTACATAATTAAAAATAATCTTGGTATTTTTTCATCTGAAGAAAATACTCTCATTTTTTTTACAAATTTGAGAGTTTTTCCATCAAATTGTTCTAATTACTCATCATGCAATACTTTAAATTTCTGCAAAAATTTGAACTGCTTAATTAAAACATGAAATACCATATTATAAGATTTTTAAACAAAGTTGTAGAAAAATCAGTTACATTATGGGTTTCGATATTTCATTTCAAATGATATGTATGTAAGGATAAAATTACAAAATTTTAGAATATGCAAAACATATAATTACTGGTTTCAAGCATGTATGATATGACGGACCGGATTATTTCTCCGATAAATAACCTCC
>JAOVVI020011008.1:0-12513 GCA_028571085.2 Nepenthes alata
ATTTGGGCTTGTGAGATTCACAGAAAATTAGCTACTATAATATATATATAGATATATATATATATATATATAATAATGAATAAACGTGGAAGCAGAGAGAAGAAGCAGGGGCAGGGGAGAGAGTGGTTGCTGGCGCATGCTCCCACGTGACTTCCCTCCCCTTTTAAATTTGGGAAAGTTTGGGTGTTGCCAGATTGAAAGCAGCAGCAGCCACGTGAGAGGAAGGAAAAAGCAGCGTGTACGCGAGGGTTTCGCGAAGGGGAAAGGAGGAAAAATCCACCAGTTTTGATCCGATTTAGGTAAAAATAACTATAAAGCAAGCTCAGGCAAGTGTTCTTCGCACGTTATCATTCGTTTTTATAGCTTTTCAGTATCTCCAAAATTATATTTTTGCTCTAAAAATACATTTATTCACTTTCTGTATAAATAAAGCATGTTTCTTCTGATTAATCGGACAAATATTATGTTTGCCTATTTTTATTGCAACGTTTAGCTTCGATTTTGTATTATTACATATATTGGTGCATGTGTGAGCTATCCAGAAGCTGCTGTTGTGATGTCCTGCGTGGATACGTGTGTTGTGTATTCTTTGAAAAATGTATTTAATTATACAAATATATATTTATATGTATGAATGTATTTATGTGGATATGTATGTATTTGGCATCCGTTATTTACAAGGAACTGTACTGTTAAATTATTGTGAATTTTTGAAGTAAAACCGAAGGGTTGACTGTTATACTTTTTACTATTTTCTGAAACCTAAATCGTTATAAGTTAAGAAAATATATTTTTGACACTATTATTTAGGACCCAAGACTGATATACAATCAGGTTAGGTTCTCTGGCATATCTTAGAACGTTATGATGGTAATTGAGGATAACTCTGTTCATGAAGTTATATGTGGTCCACCCTTCCTCAGAGTGTCAACCTAGAGGGTAGTTTACTGTTACCGGCTGGTATACTGTACTGAATCCCGCAACAAGGGATGTCCCACGAGACGGGACGAGTGTTTCTGGCCTTAGATTGTGTGGAGTGAACACAATCTATCATCGATTATTCGTCCCCTCCGCTAGTAGGGTCTACTGGTTGGGTCCCTTACTATTAGAAAAGGAATTTTTTTTATAAGTTATAGAGTTAAGATCAATTTCTGCTTTCTGGAGCCTGTTTTACCTATTTATTATTAACGAAGCATGACTACATTTATTTCTGATTTTTGAAACTTGATTGTTTCTATTTCCTGACAATTTTGTATACTTCTGTATTATGTTTCTGCTATAGTTTCAGTAAACCATTGCTTTATAGCATTTATATTTTCACGTGCAACTGTATCTATTTTACTGTGTTTTATTCTGCATAAAAGTTTTACTGCATGCCTGCATGTATCTTGTTAGGTCTCGACTCACTATTTTACTATTTTTTCCCTTCATATGAGACTGTAGAGTTAGTACCTGACGAAAAAGTGTGACTTAGCTTAATTTGAAGACTTCCGAGGATCTGAAGTATTTTGGAGTCGCTAAAGAGAAATAGTTGGATGTAAAGACCTGATTTTGACATATGGTTTTGTATATGAATTTTATGCCTATGGATATTTATGTATATATGGGTTCTGTATAGAAATATATATGATACATGTGATGAACAGGAAACTATGCTTCTGCAGGTTAATAGTTTTGTTTTCGCTCTATATTTTCTGGATGTTCTGTAATGGTCCTAGATGGCATCTCACCCATAAATTATTAATATAGTAGATGGATTGTTGGATTAATGGCATGAATGGCATCTGTGGTCCTATGAACGCGTATTGTAGAAACAATTGTTGTATAAATAGATAATTGTGTGTATGTACTGGTTTGCTATACAGGTTTTGTATGGGTTTATCTATCTGTTTAGCCCAATTTTAGGAAAAATTTTGCCTGTTTTTTTCCAAAACCTGAGTGAGATTTGAGCTTCTGTTCATATTCTGAAATGACGAAATTAACTAAGGAAAAAAAGATTCGTTCTGTCACAAACTTGGTCCTTTTATTCCTATATTCACTCATTCAGCCTTAACCTATACTATCCAAGGCTTCCGCATAGATGCAGATCAATCCTATGGCATTCCTTCTTTGATATCAATTGTGATGGACCGGGTTATTTTTCTTAAATAACCTTTGTCAATAAACACATAATTTAAAGCCCATAAATAATAATAATAATATAAAATTTTTACAGAAAATTGGACAGAGTTTCGTTTATAAATTAAACATTTGCTAAAATACAAACACCTATAATCAATTCTATACATAGTCTACAACAATTCCACAACACAAACAACACAATTTCAAAACACATCACACTACACAGGACTCAAACATCACAATAACAGGGATAGCACCGACATTATAACTCCAGTACAATATCGGCCAGGAAGGATGCCAACTAGGAACCCATTTGCAACCTTGAAGGATACCTGCAGAAGCTACTATATCCATTGATAAAAGCAAAAAATTACAATAATCCAAATAAAACATCATCAACATCATTCGACGTATTTTTATATAGTTTTGAAAAATAAAAGCAAAATCCCTGCCTCATACATATAATTAGGCTAAGTCCAAGTCCTAAGCTTTGCACTCAATATCAGCTACCTATCACGCTCCTATGGCCTACTCAGTCTGTCGGGTATCAGTGCGTTTTCATTTGAAATGAGAGATAGCAAGAGTGAGCGTACAGCTCAACAAATATTATCATACATCACTAATAACAGACAGATAAACAGTGAAAACGATAATGGGATGAGGGAAACATATAATTTCAATGAAAAAGAATCATGAGAGGAAGGGGACATTTGGGATCACATGGGTCACATGTTTACATTGGTTATGCCTTTATGCACTTTTGTTCCTTTCATTAATCTTTGTGGACTAGGGTCAGTAGGTTGTACCAGCTAACGATGCGAGAAAACGAAGAAAATAATGTGTTTGCTACACATTCTAAAGCACACGGCTACATTTTAGGCCTACTACAACTCGGCCAACGGCTACATTTTAGTCCTACAATAACTCGGCCATAACAATTTGCCCCATATCCCCCGAGGAAGCAGGACAATCCTCATTTTTTCACAGTAGTACCCTAAGGCTTACCACGGACATCACCTGCCCCCATGAGCAGTCAGAGTATTCATCGGGTTTCCACCGTGATGGACGTGGCAAGCCAGAGAATACTACCCTACGAACATAAGTCCATGGTCCTAGTTTCAAGATTAATCTTTCCTTGAGGGAGGATCTACCACATTTCACTTCATTCAAATTATCTCAACCAGGAGGTCAATTCGATCATGGATACATTATGGATTTCCCTCCGATTACTTGCTCAGTTCTCATCTATCTTTACCTTTCAATGATTTAATTTAATTTCACGAGAGAGATTAGAATTTCTTACCTCTAATGGGCAATTATTACTTTAGGACTCTCCAGAACACATTTCTTTTCCTCCGATGCACAAATACATATCTTCGGGGCTTACAATTTAACATGAACAATTAGGCATAAATTTTGTAAGCATCAAATGGGTGGAAGCATGCAAATTTTTCCATTATTTTTTATGTGGACAGTAACAGTGGCCGTTTAGAGGATCTGAACGCTGCGAACGGGTCAAAACTTGTGAGATCGATGTTCAGCCAATATATATGCATAATTGAGACATAGTGATTCAGGTTTTGAGGTCAATTTAACAGAATACAGAGGAGAAAAGGGAAACCCCAATTTTTTGCGTGGGTTAGGGTTTGACGGAACCCAACCGAACGAATCAGGAAGCAAATCGGACAATAAACTACATATTACTTGAACATTAAGCATGGGTAACATGTTTTTCATGGTTTGACTAGGTATTGAGATGAAAATACTCGATAAAAATGAGTAAAAATCAAAAGAGAGTAAGAAGTGAGTATGAGAATACTTGCCTCAATGCGTACTATAACATTTATATCTAGCTCTCGGACGGATTCGGACTCCACGGTCTCGATCTCCTCCTTTCTCTCCCTTGTTCGGCACTCTCTCTCTCTCCAAGGGTTTCAATTCGTAGGAAAAATAAAAAAATGTGAAGAAGGTCGTGCATTTAAAATCGTCTGGCGCTCGAGTGCCAGGCAAGCGTGCAGCGAGCACGGCCTCACTGCCCGGGCCGCACTCGAGCGTGCAAAAAGTGCGCAGCTAGCACTGCGCCACTGCCTTTTTGTGCTCAAGCTCACAGCAGGCGCAGTTCTGCTGGGCAGCACTTTAACGACAGCAGCCCAAATTTTTCCTCGATTTTATTTTTGAGACATGTACTTTCACGTACAATAGACCTAGTACTAATTATTATTAGATTAATTACCTCCTATTTATTATATTTTTAGACCGAGAAACTCACAGTTCTAGTGATAGGATTTGTATATCGGAATAGAGTAGGAGATTTAATAAATGTCTAAATTGGTCAAAATATATATTTTTTGGTTCTCTTTTGATTCTTTTATCGTTCCGTAATAAATTCCTTTGTGTTAATCATGATGGGTGAGTATGGTCATTATCATAACTGAACGATAATTCTTTCATTAAAATTGTAAAGCCTTCTTTGTGTTATACTCAATTGCGTAAATAGTTGAGTTATTGGCTTCCTAAAGTCAAGGTTAAAGAGAGTATGAAAACGGTAGGGTATCTAGTATACACTTATCCGATATTAATTTCCGTTTCATGATGATAATGAGGTATATTATTCATTGTGAATGGATACTTATAACCATATGACCATTGTAGGAGTTGATATCAGGGATATCATTTGACGAGGGGTATCATGGATGGTATGGGCATGCTACAGGTATAATCTTTAGGAGGACTGTAGGGATAGTGAGGATACTGTGGATAACCTTGTTGTACTTACTCAGTCGTTGGGAGTATAAATACGTGACCTTTGGTTCACGATGACAAAATAAGGTCCAAGGAGATTCATTATGATATTTTATCATTGTTGATACCTCTTAAGTTTGAGATTCAATAGAATCTATGAGTTATATTCGGTAGAATTCATGTGTCAAATTTTACGATATTCGGATTCAGTGGAATCTATATTGTTCATTGTTATTTGTTTTTCAGGTCGTTCGCACTAATATTCGGATCATGAAATCCCTTTATTTCTTGTGAGGTCGGATTCTGAGGGATCTTTGCATCTTATTGGTGAAATCTTATGATCTTTGTCACCTTATGATCCGAAGTGGCATGCCTTATGCATTTGAGTTGTAGATACGTTGAAATATATATTCTTGGATATATTTATCAGTTTGATATTATATCATTATTCATGACTCTTAGCATACATTATATATTGTATATCTGAGATATTATCATTCCATGTTTGTTTTTGAATTTGTTATCACTTATTGGACATTTGGCTCACTCTTACATTTTATTGGCTCCGAATTTAGGTGATTGTATAGTACGGGCCGAGGGATCCTACTTTTGCTATAGAACCTCTAGATAGAGAAGATATTGGAGATAGAGGCTCGTGAGGAGAAGCTCTAGAGTCAGTTTCATTGATCAAAATTTTATTTGAATATGTTATTGGGACTGCATTCTTAGAATAACAATATTATATACATTTATTATCTCAAAGAAATTTATTATGGGAATTATAATTATTATGTTAAATTTATATGGATGATTAAAATTTTGAGTTTCCCCGTGGTTATTCTGAATTAGGTCGAGTGACTCGAGTTCGGGCCGTTATACTTTGATTGTATAAACTCTAGCTGTCTGCCACTAGTATAAGTGACCTCTTTGTTGGTCGATCGGATGAACCAAGCAATGCCTCAACCGTAGCTAAGCATGTGGTCCTGATCTTGATCACTTTGTTTCCTGAAGCATTAGCCACTACACTTGCTATTTTAACTGAAGAAGGTGCGAATAATGATCAGGCAACTGAATACATGCCTAGGAATAACATAGAAACTATTATTGCTGAAGAGGGGCCATGTTGGGAGGCCTCGACACCTGTGCTGACGGAGATTTTGGGTGTATCTCCCTCTCCTCCGAGTTTTGGGGCACCGCTCTATTGCCAGATGTTGCCTCTGATGTGGTTGAGGCCTCTGTCTGTATCTGGAGCCGAGGTTCTCTTGGCCTGTCTCATCGAGAGGGCCCATATTTCCTTGAGGTACCGCTTCTTGGAGTCCATTTTGTGATCATAATTTTCATTGTTGCTCCTAACCGATCATTCTATCTAGCCTGGTAAGCACAAGAGGTGCTTTGCATGATGACAGAAGCTTTGCATTGACTAGATGTCAAGATCTCCCGCCTATCGGAGCTGCATGCTGATCCTGGCATGCTCGAAGAGATGGAGAGTCAAGTGAATACTACCATTATCAAGGTTCTATAGAGTCATGAGTGGGCCACTTACTTTAACTATGAGTTGTCTGAGTCTAAGGTAAGATCCCAAGAGCTCATGGAGGAGAAATTTTGGATTTTGGATTGGATTGCCTTGCTCAAGGATGCGCTTCAGGAGGCTGAGTAGCAGCTCACCGATCTGACTTGGTTGATTCCCCAGAGATAGGAGGGGAACCTTCACCACGTTCAACAAGGGGCTCTTAGCCTTAAGATTGCCGCCTGTCCGAGTTGTAAGCTTAAGCAGTGTTTTACTGGATGGACTCTCTTGGTCGCACATGTATATGATCATTCCTTTAGTAAATCAGTTAGACCTTTTAAATCATTGTCATTGATTCTTCTCCATTTATGTTGAGTTAATTTCCTCAACGTTTGTTCTGTTCGCCGACTTAAAGTTATTATTGTCGTTGCTAGGTTTAGGCGGGCGCATATGTTCGGCTGTACTCATTCTCGTGTGGGGAGGTCATAGCACTGGGAAAGCTTGCTTGCTAGCTAAGTGTTATTGCTATCATTTTTGGGATCGGGTGGACGTATTTATCAAGTTGTGCTCGCTCTCGTGAGAAGGTCATGCCATTGGGAGACTCTGTTTACTAATTAAGCATTATTGCTATTGTTTTCGGGGTTAGAGGGATGTTTCTGTCCGGTTGTACTAACCCCTGTGAAGAGGTCATGGCACTAAGAAAGGCTCTTTATGTTCAACTAGGTTTAATTGCCATAATCGTCGAGTTTTGACAGAGTTTAGGCCGTTACCTGCACTTGACTGGTGGTACTCGTCTCTATTAGAGGAAGTTGTTGCAATTGTGCATTAGGTTCTAATTCGTTGAAGGTCTTATTTAGTATTGGCCTTTCTCTTGGGCAAGTTTGAATTTAATCTGAAAGCTCCCATGGCTGTAGTACTTGACCATTGTTGACTGATGGTACTCATTCATATTGAAAAAATTATCGCACGCATACTGAAAAACCCCCTAAGATTTTATAGTGGTCACTTTTTTGGGTAGGTCTGACTTTAGTTCGCAAGACCCCCAAGTCATAATATCCGATCTCATTTGGGCTGCTTGGTTATCAGAATTGAGGTTTGATTTTTAATCTTCTTCAGATTACCAAAAAAAAGATTTTTAATCTTCTCTAAGCCACTCGGTAATTAGGACTGAGGTTTTTTATCGTGCTTTTAGTAGGTCGGTTCATAGGTAAGAAATTTCACCCGACTTAAGGGTAATCTAGGTCATAGAATTTATACAAGTACTTAAATATTCAAATGGACATGAGAGATAAGATAAACAAATGACAATTTTATCGATTGAAACATGTTGGTATAACATAAGTAGTTCGCATGATACATGCAGAGTGTACCAGTGCTTGATGGTGATCTACTGATAATACTTCTAGAGATGGGTGGTTTTCCATGCTCTTGGGACTAATTTTTCATTCTGAGTATGCAACTTGTACATCCTATTGTGGAGGATTACTAAGATGAGGAACGGTCCCTCTGAGGTGAGAGATAGCTTGTTTTTGTCAACAGTTTTACCGGTTGCCTCTATACTCCACTGAACTAAATCCTCCACATCGAATTGGCATGCTTTCACTTTTCTGTTATAGTACTGAGCAATCCACTGCTGAGAAGTCGTCATGTGCAGCCATGCTACATCTTGGGTTTCTTCGAGCAGGTCAAAAGGTTCTCTAAGCTGTCAAGAATTTCTTTGTGGGTTAAAACTTTTAACTCGGAGGTCAGATAGATCGATCTTTATTAGGACAATCGCTTCAATTCCGTAGTATAGACTAGAGGGTATTCCTCATGTGGGTTCCCTAGGTGTCGTCCTATGTGACCACAACATAGAAGACACTTCGTCGGCCCAAGTGCTCCTTGCATCCACCAACTTTGTTTTCAATCTATGTAGTAGGGTCCGGTTCGTGACTCCCACTTACCCTTTTTTTGCAGATAGGTGATGGGAGCGTGAACAAGTCAGATTTCTAAACTCGTACGGTAATTAGTTAAGTATTTGTCACTGAATTGGGTTTCATTCTTAGTAACTATGATATTAAGAATCTCAAATCTGCATATGGTGTTTCACACAAACTCTGTCGTGTTTTGTTCGATAATCCATGCCAATGGGGAGGCTTCTATCCAAATTAGTCGATGCTAAATGTGATGGATTTCCTCTACTCAGATGCAATAGGTAATGGGCCTAATATATCGAGCCACCACTATGCGAACGGCCATGGTGATTTCTCGATCCACGACTCTACATGCTATCGATGTGGCAAGGTAAAGAAATAGATCTTTTCCTTCTTTCGATAAGATCAAGGGAGGGAGAGTAGCGAAGGAGTTGCTAAATCCAAATGTCCCTCATTAACGGTGACTTCCTCAGGTCGATAGAGTGTTTGCAAGTATTTCCTCTGAACAATTGTTGCCCGATTTGTCCAACCCTTTCCACCACCTAGGAGAAGAACAGAATCCTTGTAGCGTCGAGAAAGGTCCTCAACTCTAAGTATTCTAGAGAGATGTGCCAGATCGGCCAACTATGAGCATGCCTTGCCAGAGCGTTGTAGGAAGCTTCTTCTAGGGTTGAAGGCCTCCTGTCATCTCGAGAGAAACACAGATTTTCCCACTCCAAGATTCTATCCCATACTCCAAAACTTGGTCCTCCAACTGCATTTGGGTCCTATCGCTCGTGGCCTCTCAGATCTCAAGGTCGTCAAGCCACTGAGTCTTCTCATTGGTAAGATGTCTCTTATTCTAGTTCTTCCTTTTGGACATTGAGGCCTAAGGGTGGAAGGAAGGAGCCCTCAGTGGTGGTACCTTTAGATAGGTACACATATCTGAAGCAGTTTTGACATATTCACCGAGGCAGCCTTTGCTTCCCTGTCGATGGCTAGATGGTCACTTCCATGACAACCTATAGTCGAGTCGTCGCCACGAGAGGTAACGTCTCTTGCAAGCATGCTTGCCTGAGCTCTAAAGCTTGCCATGTTTGCTTTCTACGGTTGTAAGGTTAGACTTTTCGTCATTCCTATAGATAACACCAATGGTGCATCCTGAAATCCAGATTACCGAATAAATTATGAAGCCGGTAAATGCGGGTGTCTGACTGAAAGTGGGTTCGGTCGTCATTACTACAAATATGGATCCTACACACCACAACTAACAAATAAGAGATCAAAAAATGATAGGATTCGCTTTTTGATATATCTTTCGACGTTTAAATTAATAATCCTTTTTAGTTAAATGAAAGATATGATGAAAAATATGTGTAGATACATAGATGAGGGGATTGAGTGTTGGAGGACGACTAGGCACCGTTTGGTGTGCTCAACTAGGGAGCATATAACATCTTAAATATTTTAAATTTTAATTATTTTATGAGAATAAATTATCGGATTAGTTATGATAATTATATTTAAAAAATTAATTAAATTAATAAATCATTAAAATTAGTTAATATATTAACTATTTAAAAATTAAGTAGACATTAAATATTTGGGCTTAATAAGTTTAGATGGATCAATGGATTCGGTTTGGATACATTGACCATTAATTAAAATTTAGATTAAACAACAAATTAAATTAATTTTAAACCAAATTAAATAAATAAATATTTATTTGGTGGAGCTTAATATATTAGGATTCGTTGACTAAAAATATAATTAATTTAAAATAAATTAAAATATTAGAAATTTAGATTAAAATTTTAAATATTATTATAATGTTAGTTAGATAACTAATTAAATAATTAATTAATATTTTTAATTAGAGATAAATAAATATAATAATAATAATAATAATAGTAAATAAATAAATCGGTAAAGAAAAGAAGGAAGGAAGGAAAAAAAAAGGAATGAAGAAGGAAAGAAAAAGAGAGGGGGGCATGATGGTAGATTGTTGATAAAGAAAGAAGGAAATCCAGGCTTCAAATGGAAACATAGCAAAGCCCTGAACCGACCCTTCATTATTTAAAGAGACAGCGGTGTTAGGAGAAGGAGGTGGTGCACCAACCGATGAAGGAAGCCTTGCATGAGTTGAAGAGAGAAGTTGCCGTAAAATCTGCTACTATTACCATCGTCGTTAATCGGTGCCAGAGAGAGTGCCGTCCGGACTATTCAAAGCCACCGCCACCACTAACCATCGTCGTTGCAACAGTATCGTTGCAAATCAGACAAGTAAAAATTACTCCATTTCTTACAAGTAAATTCTTCCTTTTTCATTGTTGATATCAATATGTAAGTTTTAATACTATTATTTGGGGAATCGGTGGCTTCTCATTGTGAATCAATAATTTAGGGAAACCGATTGTTCAGTTTGGGCAGTCAAGGACCATGAAATTGAGGCATAATAATCAACAAATTTATGCTACAAAACCTTTTTTACATGTTAGAAGATAAAAATTGTGTAGAGATTACTTCTCGGTTCTTTTGATTCTTAAGTGAAATGGAAAATAGGAAAAAAAAATACAAAGCATAACACTCTGTTTGAGGCTTTTGGGTTGAACGGTAAGCAATGGCTGTCAAAACCGTACAAATTGAGGACTAATAGTAAAAATTAATACTTAATCTTTTATAAATTCTTCCTTTCTTCTTGCTGACATTATTCCCTTACTTGCTCGTATTGATATTGAAAAAATTGGCTCTCGTTTATGTGAATTAGAAAATTAGGAAAAAATATAGGCAAATAACATAGAAATAAAAAATTAAGGATTGTCGTTAAAATTGGGGCTTCATAATTTATAAAATTATGTTATAACTTCTCTTAAGTTACATATTTAAAGGTGAAAGTGAGATTTCTATTGCCCTAATGGGAATCAGATGAAATGAGAATAAAAAGAGGGCTATGCACTGTTTTATGAAACAAATATGGTGATGGTAGGTAAACAGGGAGCATGGGATGCGTGTAAATCTACTGTGTGTATTCAAGAATATTAGTATAAGATGTGCATGCAATAGATAGGTATATATATATATATATTTATATTTATATTTATATACATGAGTGTGTGTACGATTATATACATTATATTTGTATAATGTGGATAGTAGTGTAAAATATATATATATATATATATATGTATGTACGTACGTACGTACGTATATACATTAGTGTGCACGTTCATGTGTTTATTTATATATATGGATATTTTGGATGGCAGTGTATGTAAGTGTTCGTGTGTGTATTTGCGCGCGCGTGCGTGTCTGTGTATATATATATACATGGACAATAGTGGCATGTGTGTGTGTCTATTAAGGTAGTGTGTGTGAATATAAGTGGGTGCATGTGTATTGCTCGTGTGTATGGATGTGTTGTGCTGTGTGTGAGAGAGAGAGTTGCTGTGTGTGCTGGTAGTGCAAGGATGGTGCTGCCATGTGTGTAGTGCTGTGTGTGAGAGAGACATGCTTTTTGTGTTGGTAATGACAGTGTGAGGTTTGGCGGCGTGCGTGAATGAATACATTTACATAGGTGTATTCGTGCATCGGAGAACCATGTGGGTGACCACGCATGTTACGCTTTAGAGAATGGAGTTGAGGATGTTATCCAATTTCATTGAAAGCCTGTTAAATAAAAAGATAATTATATATTTTTTATGATCAGTTAATTTTTGTTGGCTTGTCTTTGGACTTTATCATATTCCCATGATAAATGACTCTTTGCTTGGACTTAGACACGGGCATACATTTTTATTGGTATTCTATGGATAGATAAAGGAGAGTGTACAAAAACTCTACGATATCCGAACAAATAGGAGTTTGTGAGACCTTAGGGTAATTTATACTTTTCTAATACTTATTCCATTTCAAAGATTGAGGTCGTTGATATTGAGGAGTGATGCTTATAATTTAGTGACCATCGTACAAGATGATATCATGGGTAAGAGGTATTAGAGATGGTATGAATTTATTACGGGTACAACCTCTGAAAAAATTGGAGCGGTAGTTGAGATATTATAGATATCGGGTAATCTCATGATATTTACCTAATCGTTTGGGGTGTAAATACACGGCATTTAGCTCACTATGGTAGAATAAGGTCCATGGATATTCTTGTTATCTTATATAGTGTGATGTGACGGACCGCATTCATAACCGAAATCTGACAGAGTTTCGACTAAAAAACGGCCGTCAAACTACTACATACCT
>JAOVVI020011009.1:0-12825 GCA_028571085.2 Nepenthes alata
AGCATGCACAGAAATATAAAAATGACTGTCATGTTTGCCTTACAGTGATTTTTATTATCTGTTTCCCTGTCCAGCTCTGTCACAAGATGTATCACCTTGTGAAGCTCACACTAATTGCCCTATCAGCGGCATCAGCTCTGTCATTTACAGTCTCCTCTGTTCTTGATATTTTTTGAACTTGAAGAAGAATAATCCCCCCTAGTTCCTGAAGTCAACAGTGAGGGAAAAAACAATGGTACCCATGTTTTTCTACAATGTTACCTTCACAAAAACTAGCTAAAAATATTTGTCGTGTATCACTTTTGAAATTTGCTAGGGCAGTTGAATGATTGGATGTAAAGCGCCTATAGGTGGCTTTTTAAGTCCATTGTCGAATCCCGAAGCTAAACCATAAACTGGCAGTGGAAATCACCAAGCTAGAGTACAGTAGGGGCAAAGGGAATTTCCATGCTTGAATTTTTCATTACACAGCTTTTCCTTTGTATATACATATGAAACTCAACTCTTTCGGTAAACAGAACTCTGAGAAAGTTGAATATGCAGTTGATTCATGCCCAATCAGCATTTCACTAATGAATGAATTTTTTTATTCATCTCTTCGTTTCATTTATTTAAGTAGAATTTTATTTCTTTAAATGAGCTCATAGTCAATCATTTACATAATCAATCATTCATGACTGGCCAAATTATCAGTATACAAAATATTCAAATATTAAATATGTCATCTATATAATCTCTGTGAAATATTAGAACCCCCAACCCCACCCCAAAACACCCCCCTAACCAAAGAAGACAATATATAAAATCAAAAACAAAGAAGAGGCTCAGAAAACGACTAAGAGGATAAAATGGAAAGGGCGTATTGATTTCTTTTTGTGATCTGAAAATCAGCAGTGGCTTCCTTGTACATATGGATATTCTTTACCCATAATCAAATTATGCTCCCAAAATCTTTTTAAACCCTCGAGTGTTGATAGGTGCTGCTGTTGTTGTCCATTTTGTTCTCTTTTGTGAACTCTTGTTATGGGTTATCCATATCCAAAGCAAGTTACTGTCTTAAAGACCTGATTTTGGTGTGGGATTCTACCGAAATGAAGTGCAATTATGCTCCCAAAGATTCAGCAAATTTTAAGCTTGCTTGTTTATAATTTCCATTCCTGTTGAATGCTTGATGATCTGTTCTTGGCCATTTTGTGTTATTTTCTTATGCTAGTTTTTTTTTTTTTTTTAAGAATTCTAAGCGACACTCTGAAACAGGCTGCTAATTGTGCCAATAACAATATATGCAGATGAAGTGTGACAAATTCAAGAAAGCGTTACAACAGAAGGTAAATGGAGGTGGTGATTGGAATTAAAAGCTAACTTGAAGATTGTAGGTAAGGGGCTTTTTAGGTATCTTGTGCATTACCAATGGTTAGAGCTTTCAGAAGATCAGAGACAGTTATACAGGTATGTGTACAGCATCTGATCTCTGATTTTCTTCATATTTTTTTCTATTTTTTTTTTCTTTATTTTTGCCCCTAGATCATCAAAGCGGGTCTTATATCCTGTCACCGCATGGTTGTAGTGCTGTATTATCTTGAATTTGATGAAGGGGGTGGCTTTCATTGTTAAAGGCAAATGCCTTCTCAGAAATTTTGTGAATATAAGCCTTTTAGTGTATCCACCAATCAACAATCTCAGAACTGTAATTGACTATCTCCACTAGTTAAACTTGGTGAAAGGAAAACGGGAAAGAAAAGGTCTCCACAACTGGTTGTCCAATTCATTGCATTTTTTACGGCATAGCCCATCGGGTCACAATTGATGATGTGCTTTCTAGTGCTTGAGTGTAACGGTCCGATTTCAATGGCTAGCAAAACAGTGCGATGGGCCCACCCCTGTAGGGAGGATCTGAGCCTAATGTACACCCGGGACCCGGACCCGGACCCGGACCCGGACCCGGACGTGATTGCAAAGGTTGTTCCTGGGATGTAACTTGGGTGGAAGGCAAGAATGTCATAGTTCGTAAGGCAAAATAAGCTAGTAATGATAATGTAAAAGCACAAGCAAACAGTTTCTGGCGGCAACGAGGCAAATAATTATATTTAATGGACAAGCTAGAAAACGTTCCTCACATAGGGGTTTTGGACCGTTTGGCTTCTGGCGTTAGCATGTGTATAGAAAAACCCTGGCTTTTATAATGGGGATAAACTGTGTAAATTTGAATTAAATTTACCAAAATTATTAAAAAATACAAAAATATTAAAAAAAAAATATAACGATTTTGGTTCTATTCTAACACTGAGCATGGTCTTGTCTTATGGAAAAATAACAAATCATTCTATAATGATAGTGGGAACATCATGCTAGGAGGCTTTGTTATAGTCCTGATGAATATTCGGCTTTCTTATTTTATTAAGAAGAAAATAATATGAATAATTATTAATTTAAAAATAAATAATTAAAATTTAAACATCCAATAAAAATGACATTATTGATTTAAAAGAATTTTTTAAATTTTTATCCAATTTCTCCATTTCCATTGTAAGCGATCCTCCGAGTCTCATCAGCAAAATCATCGTCTTCTTCAACTGCATCCTATATGAGCATCTCCCAGCAAAATCAATCCCTATTTGCTCTGCAAATTGGACAGGCCTCTTCACCTTCCTCTCATTCCTTCCCACCAATACCAAATGACTTTTCTTCCTAAATCTTGAATCCGGTGAAAACCTCACCGTCACACTGCCCAAAAATGACACGATTTTCGATCTCCCTTCAACCACTCATCACCTCTTTCTCCTAATGATCAAGAACGACTAAATGCATCCCTCTTCCGATACCTCGACGACCTGACATGAGGGCGGTCGATCTTCTCATGTTCGAAATTCTTCATCATTATCGTGTCCAAATATTGGGTTCTGGTATGGGAGATCGGTGTTGCGACGGAGATCGGCGAGGGCCGTCTTTCCAATTGACCCATGAGATTAAAGAAAGTGCGGCCATGAATGGGGATAAGGCCCTTGCCTCTCGGTGCGGAAACGCTTTCGGAGCTCTTATCAATCTTGTGGCAGTAGCCGGTGGAGACTGTGACGGCGACCTCATCCCATTGGGAATCAGCCTTGAGCTGGCCGCGCTCGAGGGAATACCATTTTCTCTGGTAGGACGAGATTGATGGCTTCCTCGTGGTTCCATGGGAGAAGAGAAGAGAAGAGACTGGACTGATTTTGGAGAATCGGTGGGGCGTTGCTCGGAGGTTTTGGTATTAAATATAAAGATTTAATATTTGAAAAATACAATATAAAATTTGTATTATTTTTATTTTTAAAATATTAACATACCCAATTATTTATATTATAATAAAACTTATTTGTATATTTTTTAAATATTTATTAAGGTTTAATTTCCTTTTATTTAATGGAGGGATTGGAAATAGGGATTATCAACTTAGAATTGGAATTATATTTGGTGTTATTTTAAATGATAACATAGTATCTTATTGTACTAAGTGATGAACTTTGTTGAAAAATCTAAATCTACATACCCTTATCTTATTTTGGACAATTTACATACATTTGTGTAAATACTTAAAAGTATTATATTTGTAAAAAAAAATGAAAATCTAATTGATTTACAAATAAGGATGAAAAGGTTAATTATATCAATTCCCTAATTACTTGTGTCTTTATTCATGCTTACAAAATAAAAGAATAAAGTGTAAAAATATTTATTTATTTCTACTAATTAAATAAGGGATTAAAAATTCAAATGAGCTAGCACAGTTTGTAAAAATAGCTAGTTTGAATTTTGTTGTTATTTGTCTGTGTTTACTCGGTATATGACCTTTCCAAGTAAGTTGATCCAAAGCAGCAAAATAGGCAAAAATTCTTCATTATCAAAAATACAAAATTCTATGATCTCAATCCTATTCCATCCTAATCCTATTTTACATATATCATTTTACCTATTTCTGCTTACATATATAAACTATCATATTAATTGATGATATCTTTAAAATATTTATTGGGTATCCTCTACAGGATGACATTTCATCATATTTTATTGTCTTATTGCATACTTCATGTGTGTTCTTTGATCTTTGGAGCAAGAACAAATTTATGTGCTTTGATTTGTATATATTTCAGATCTTATACATCAACTGTGAAGTTCAAAAGCATTGACTCAAATATGATGTTTCTGTGTTAAATTTCTGCATTATAGTTTATAAAGTATTACGATAATTCAATGATCCAGTTAATCGTTTAATCTCCAAATTTTCTACATATATCGTCGCAAAACAATTATTCTTCTGGGTCATTGGTGCCGAGCTTTATTTTCTCCGTCCATCCCCGCCGATGGCACATAAAAGCCTGTGCAAGTGCACCAAATTTGACATCATAAATGACAAGTTATCAGATTAGAAAAAAATGGCAGCAAAATTCGAATATCTTCTTTTTTTTTATAGTAAGTAAAAATTCGAATATCCATGAGGCAATGGTCTTGGCACCAACGGAATGGTTATTCATTCGATTCACATAGGAACTGTGAGTCAAACCCAAATGAAAATTAATACTAAATCCATCACCTAGACCTTACATGCATGCTTCAAATTGGGTACAAATCCTCCTAAATTAGGTAACCCCTAGACCCATATCCAACCCAAAATATTTTTTTCTTCAAGAAAAAATTAAAAATTCAACTGCAGTTAGCATAGTTTCTACTCAATTAATTTTATTAATAAAAAAAATGATAAAGTAGAGGGTGACTGAAATCGGAGGTGGAGACAATCACCTGCTGCAATATGAAAGTAGATGGTAGATGTCACAGGAAAAGAGTCATTCTGACAAGCCAAAATTTCTTTTGGTAAAAGTGGGTAAAATCACGTAGATATGGGGAACTACAGCCCATTGCCTTGATCATTAACATAATTGGTGATATTAGGGGCACACTCTTAAATAATGCAACATCTCATTCATTTATTTATACTCACGGTAGGCCCACGTAAAAATAGATGGATGGTTGGACATAATGCCAATCGACAATGCTCCAGGGATGATTATTGAGTGTCTCGAAACAATTCTCTAGCACAATTTATGTGCATGCAGAAGCCAAAATTTAAACCATCTATTCAATAGCAGCAAGTTCAATCAATTCGATGAAGCAAAATGGAAATGATAAATGTAGAGAGAGAGAGAGAGAGAAGCAGAAGCAGAACCAAAGGAAGCAGAAGTTACCGGTGCAGAATTGCAGTTGATGAAATAATCATCAAATCTGATCTAGCTGTTAACGCCATGTACCTTGAAGAGAGGTCTATGGCGATTTCAGCAGAACATTTCCTCAACTTTCTGGAGGAGCACTCTTGCAATTTCTTGGCCAACAGGTCGCAGCTCCCTGCCGATTGACAAAGCTTGTAATCTCATCAATGTATGCGCTTTATATATGGTTTTTAATAGAAATTTTGTATGTGCAAGCTCCAAAGAAGAGTCAGGCCACTTTTGGATCTATTGTACACATTACCTTACATTATACTGGAGCTTATTTACGTAATTTGAACTCGTAACTACAGGGTCATACAGCAACAACTCTACCGTTGAACCAAGATTTTGAATAGATATCCCATATATGAGAAAATGAAGCATATCCGAAAGTAGAGTACCGTCTTGTGAAATCAAATGGATCTAGTTCTCAAATATACGAAATTTCATGCTTTCTACTAGGGAACCAAAGAGATGGCAACCAAGAAAATCTACTGAAATGAGAGACTGCTCTGTCAGATGCATGCATGGGATTCTTGATTGGTTTGATAAAAAGGCATTATACTCCAAGTTTATAAACAAATGTAAGTCAATTCAATTAACTTGGGGGAAAAGGAGAGAAAGGAACACACAAAGAATATGAAAAAGAATGCTATCAAAAGAAAAATGAAAAAGAAAAGGAACAAAAGGAGAGAATTCTTGGGCATGAGACAATTCCATGCTACAAATCAAACTGAGAACGCAAGGAACCTAAGTTCAGAACTTTTGATTCTTTCAGAGGGATGAATTCACTTTAATTTTAGGTTAATTTCTCTATAACCAGAAGCCCAGATTTACCTAGATCTGAAATAGCCTGTGAATTGTAGGCTACTAGCAATTAATGCCAGTTTTATCTGATTGACTTCAAATTCCATGCTTCCAAAAAGAAAGCGTTAGACCTATTAGCATTATTTGCTTATTAAACAAGTAGGCCAGTAAAATGGACAGGGAGAGAAAGAAAGTGGTACCCCCTTACCAACAGCATACTTCTTACAGGGAGAGGGCAAACTCCAAGACCTTAATAGACGGTGAAGGAACCACATTCATGTGATGAAATATCTATTTATTTATCATCATGTAACTTTGGAATTTACTTTGGGGAAGGATTAACTTCCTGGAGGTTCAGTTGGAATTGATTACCCATTTATCTCCTCACATGGCATACTATCAATGGATCTCCACTTGGAGTTCTTTCCTACTATTAGAAGTTGGAGAAAAAAAGGGACTCCTACAATGTGGGATTTTGGAAAGATAGGATGTATGTAGCATTACCTCTGCATTGATGAAACACTGTTTCAATGTTTTGAATTTGTGACCTCCAAATTAAAATGTGGCAATCTTTTTTTCTTTTTCTTCTTTTTTTTTTTTTTGTGGCAAGGAAAATCTGTCCAATGAGCTACTAGATTTGATAAAAAGATGTAGGTCAACGTTGCAAACGAAAGTGAGGAATGCAAATTGACTCTGGGAAAAAAAATGGAATATACATACACCATACGAAATAGAATGCTACATTGGTGCAATCTTCCCTACTACTACTAGAAGTTTCAAACATGCTGCTCTAACAACTCTTGTTAATTTATGTCGAAGTCATTAGGAGAGAAGATAGATGAAGGGACGATTTATTAGTCAACTATCCATCAGTTATGTATATGGCAGACGACAATCACTGTTACATGGGATGTGCTCGTTGGCTTGAAACAGTTTCGTGCTTAGAGGTTACTTATATTAGGGTGAATTGATTTGTAAATGGCAGAGGACAACTTTTGTTACACGGGGCATGTTCATTGGCTTTAAACAGCTTCGTGTTCAAAGGTGAATTGACTTGTTTGGAGGCAATAAATATAAACTGAAACTGAGCTGCATATATCATGGATTTCAAAGAAGCTAAGAGCTTCTCATTTATCCTGCACTTCTTTTGGTAGCCACATTGTAGGCTCAAGAATCTCTCCCTCACTTATCCTGTACTTGAAGATGCAAGTTGTCCAAATTCTGTTAAAAAAAGGTGATGTTTTCAATCTTGGATTCTCTGACTATGTGTCCCTCATTTATCCTGCACTTCTTTTGGTAGCTGCATTGTAGGGTCAAGAACATCTCCCTCACTTATCCTCTACTTGAAGATGCTAGTTGCACAAATTCTTTTAAAAAAGAAGGCAAGATTTTCAATTGTGGATGTTCTAACTATGTATCCGGTACTGTCAAACAGAGCTGAGGGACTGATTCATGGGTATCAACAGTGGAAGCGCAAAGGATTTCTGATTGCCTTCAGAATGGTGGCAAGTCCACAAATTTGGGTAAAGTTGAATTATAGCAAACGAGGCTAGTTTCTATTTACAGATTTTATGATGGTTGAAAATCCTACTCTGTCACATTCCTTGCAGTGGCAGAGATGAAACTAGAGTTCCCACAGTGATCCTAAAGGGACTTCTACTTCTGCATGGGAAAGGCAAGTGGAAATTTTGTAATGAAAAGCAGAGAAAGAACAATCATTTTCTATACACAGCTATTTGTGGAAGCTTGAGTGTATTCATGTACAAAGTACTACGGAGTAGTAAAGGTAAGTTTCTGAACTGTGAAAACCATTAGCCATGGTATGATTAAGGTGTGGTGGAGCCTGCTTACATCCACTGGCAGTAAATTCAATTAACATAGTGAATTTGGTTGAAGATCCTACTAAAAGCATCTAAGGAGCAACTCAAGGTAGCATGAACTACTAAACTGAAATTGAGTGTCCCTATCTCTATCTGTCATTATTTACTTGTTGCTCCAATTCTCGATAAAGTGCTTCACCTTTTCGAGAGACTGCACAATTAATGGCAGGGGTTGGCATGAACAGGCCACAGCTAGATAACACAGCCTTAAAACTCCAAGCTCCTTTGCTTAATTTCCTCAAAAAGGTACATAAATTGGCCTTAATAACCAAAAAATGAAAGCTGCAAAAATGTGTTGAATCCATAATTTCATGCATCACAATATCAGACAACTGCATCATCTAAGAACTCAATTAAGAATCCTCCCAAAAGGCCAGCAGTAAATGGCCTGATCCCCAAACCTATCTAGCTCACAAAAACCCAACGACCATTTTCAAATTTCATGGACATATTTTCTCTCCAATGTTGTGAATATCCTTATTTTTGTCTTTTAGCCTTTCTATAAATTAAATCATCTAGATTATAATAAAGCACAAATCGAAGTACTTTGGATTACAGCATTACAACTACAATAAAATTTTAACATTTATGTTAGTTTTTTTTTTTTTTTTGGGAATTTCATTGCTATTTTTAAGGATTACTTTGGTAGGATGATTTCAAAAGATCTTAGGTTTGTCTTTCTTAGAAATCCCCCTTTAAGTGTAATTAGGTTCTTTAATCGCTGCCTTGTTTTCGGCCAACAAATAAGCATCTGATGCATGAGTTTGAGGAGAGTAACAATTTCTGTTAGTGATTTAGTCATCCACATCATCAAATGCCCATGGGTTAAGCACTTTTAGGCCTATGAAGATTATTCATCTTCTTATCCAAAATACTTTTGGGTTGGAGAGAGTACAAGGGATCTGAACTTCAAAAAATGATGGACATTGCTGTAGAAGGCTACATCGTTTAGGCGTTAACATATGCATCATCCACTAGCTGCTGGGCCTAGCCAGCTGCCAAACATAGAGAGTGGTATTTTGAAGGGAAACAAAATACAGTTCCTTATCCAGCAATCCATTTTGAATCACAAATACATATGTTCTGATCTAAGCCCATGAAGCTACCCAGACAATAACAACTCGATAATAATGTATATTCATGGCTTAAGCCGATGAATCTTCCTAGGCAACCTAATCACATTAGAAGATGACATGCTAGCAGGCCATGTTTGTCTTCTATCATTGGAGTTCATGAATTTGTTCAACAAAAAGTATAAACTTACATGTAATCTCTCTTCCTTTAAACTTTCCAGAGAGTCAGCAAGCTCCTCTTGTTGTGATGCAGTTGCAAGCAGTGCCTGTGAAAGCTAAAATCAAGTTATTACATCATATAATGATAATCTAATTCTAAGGGAGATATGTTGCCATATAACTGCAAGACTCACAGTCCTTGTCTTTTGTAAGTCATGCTCTATTGATTTTATCCGATTCAATGAATCAAGGATCAGGTCTTCCTTCTCAGGAGGGATTCTGGTGGGTTTATTAAACAGATCAGTAACAAGCAGTTCCAAGTGCTGCAGCCTCTGCCAGCATGGACGAAGCATATCTTCTTCAATCTCCTTGGAAATGCCTTGGCTGTGAGAACTTCGGTCAAACACTCTTGTATTGCGGTGCTTCTCTTGGTGGTCTTCATGTCTAACCCAAAAAAATCCTCCCAAGGCCCAAAATAATATATATAGACAAGATAGAAGTTTCAGCATGAAGTCAACCACTGAACTTCTCCAAGGAGAAGCAAAATTTTGTGGCTGCCTTTGCACAGTGTTTTGAAGAGCTTCATCTGTTCAAAAGAATCCAATCAGGCTCAAACAAAGGTTTCAATAAGAAGCATAAACAAGCAATTACGATATTTACATGAGCTCTTATGCATGAAAAGCCATAGGATAATCAATACTACATAGAGGACCAATCTAAAATTCATCTTTCTACCACAAGGCTAGAGAAGGGGGGGAAAACAAGATGTCTCATCTGTAAGAGAGACTGCGTCCACAGTATACAAACTAACATCTTTCAGAATCCAGGACTACCTAACCTTCATACAATGCTTTCTGTAGCGTTTCTCTTTATAAGCGAAAGAAAAAAGTGGTCGAATATATGCAATTAATAGATTCTATCTGGCAGCTGCCAGGTGCTTGTCCGTAGGATATAATCACATCACATAAACACAATAAAGCATAGGTTTCTGAGTAATAGATGAACTTATGACGTGCCTCATGATGTCAAAAACATCGAAATGCAATCTTAATAGATAGAAACCCAATAAAATATAAAATGAGATCACATAAATAGAAAACAACACAGAGGCCTTTGAGTAGCAGGTTGACATAGAATATGCCACATGGCATTTAAAATACAATATAAAACACAGCAGTCATGTAGTTGTTGAGTCAATATCTTTCACTTTACCAACACGGCCAACTGGTTCCATCAGCATCCCGGTAGATGATGATTTGCCCATATTTCTCTAAGACAATGTAAGGCAAAAATCAAGTGAGAAACAATTATACATATCATTTAAATTAGGTGCAAAGAAAAAAAAAATCTGAATTGACAAGTAGTTGACTTCGTTCTTCCACAGAGTATTTGAACTAAAACATATGTTATTCTCAGAAGAGACGATGAACTTCTAGAAGGTAGCGTGCAGCAGGTATCATTCTTGACTATAATGTCTCCACTACTATAACCTACATATTTAAACTAAACAATTGAATCTTAAATTCCTTTTTTTTTTTTTGCCTTGCCTTCTTTTTTCCACAGGTGGGAGGATTGTGTCTTCTGGACTCTGCAGAACTTACTTCATCACCATGTAGCACTGGCTGCACCATATCAGATGGAATTTGCACACCATCTGGAACTGATTCAGCAGAAAATATTTCATTTCTACCCTGCATGAAAAAGCAATCGGTTAAAACATTCCTCAAGGCTATGATATATCTGACAGAAATTCTCAGGGATAACTATTCATCCAGTGTGGCACCTCATAGGCAAGTGACCTGCTCTTTAAATCTTCACAGTCAGAAGAACTAGTAGTTCTCTTGAAATACATTGTTTGTTGAGTATACACCAACTGCAAGTATATATTTCTTCAGGCAAGTTTCCAAAGAAATAAACAAAGAAAAAAAATGCCGATCGAAAGCTCTTGATGTTGGTTGTTGAAGCAAGATGCCAAGTACTTACTTTCATTATTTCTGGATCTTTCCAGGGTCCCTTCTGAGACTTGAGGCACCCACCTTCATTTGGGCATGAACAAGTTCCACCCAGGAAAATTGGCAATTGGCTGCAGGAGGAAGATGTATGAATCAGTGCTTCAAACGGCACACTGAATTGCTCTATCCAGACCAAGCACTAAAACTGTTATAAGAGCATAGCAAAATACAGAAACTTTAGCAACAGCAAGGAAGAGAACCCGACCCTGAGTCTATAACTTCTAATAGTTTATTCTGGAATTTGCCGCCTAAAACCTGTTGAATAAGTGTGCTAACAGTTTAGGTCACTTATATAAATGTTAGAAGATTCAACAAAAAAAATCCATCTTGGTACATGTATCTTTGATGTCGTCCTTGGGTCAAGAAATCCTTTTGCTGTGTTCCATAGCAGCTTGAATCCACTACTAGCATTTACAATGAACATCTGATGTAGTGTCTGCAGAAAAGGAACAGCCATCCTGATAGTATCAGGGAGTATATGGTGAATAAGTAAAGTTGATCTTTTTCCTTGAGCAATGGAGGCTACTACTGCACCTCAGGGTAGTTGTCACCATCTATCTTTTGCATGCGCATTATAAGATCATGAGCAACCTTCCCAAAGCTCATCCAGTTCTGTGCAGTAAATCATGAAATGACAATTCACAGTTGCGCTTGAAAGAGAACTACACACAGACTGAAACAAGATATCATCCATACCAGCCCATGAACATCCATTATTGAAGTTGTAGAATCAATATGCCTCTTTGCAGCAACAGAACAAGCTGGAAACTTCTCCGCAAAAACCTTTTCAAAACCCTGAACATGATATTTTAAAAACCGTTCCACTGTAGTGACATTCATAAGCTTACTAGGTTCAACTTTTCCAAGTCGATCAATATAAACTGGTCGCCCCTCCTTATCTATGCCATGATAACCATGGGGATAGTAGCGTTGCACGGCCTCAAATTCATCATAGGTGAAGTCCTAAACAAAACATTAAATTAAACATCCTTTAGAAATCGTAAATCACCAAAATAATTAATTTTGTTCTTAAAGAAATAATATCGATGTCATCTCTCTCCCACACAATATATATTTTGGTTTGTGTTAGATGACTCAAACCCCATTAATATTCAAACTGTTAAATTAATATATCATATTTTGTCAATAACAAACTATTTATGAACTCTGGCACCAGCGCGACTTCCTTTTTCTTCAACTTGCCAATGATTCCCAAAAAGCCATTGCCCAAAATACAAACAAATATGCATGACTCAAATCCCACCCCCCAAGTTCAGAAAACAAGAAGTGGCTTTCTGTTTGCACATCTCAAAGATGGCCCAGCAAGATCCTTTGCTAATTGGAGCAGGTTCATGCTTTTAACAACAATGTCACCGAAGACCTGAATTCCAGTAAGTAGGGTTGGCCACATAAGCAGGTTCACGCAGAGGTCACAAATTCATATCATTTTGTAGATGGCAAAAAAATCTTAAAAGAAGGCACTTGATGTAAGATACAATGTGATGCGGACATCCAAGACAAATATTTACTTTTATTTGCTTTCCAAATATGAAAAATCGCTTTTATTTTGTCGTCCAAATTAGTTGTGATTTTATTTTTATTTATTTGATTTCCTTTTTTATTTATTTGATTTCCTTTTATTTTGTTTCCAATTTTCTTT
>JAOVVI020011011.1:0-12825 GCA_028571085.2 Nepenthes alata
CCTTGAAACTCATTTAAGTGATCGGCAACAGACGAGCCCTCCTTGTACCTCACTTGCATAAGTTTCATCAAGTAAAATAATTTATTGTTATCGATTTTTGAGGTATAAAGTGTTTCAAGTTTCTGTCACAAAGTCCTTACATGTGTCTCATTTCAAATGTGATTATATACATTGTCATCCATAAATTACCTAATATAACCACAAACTTGTTCATGCTCAAATGTCCAATCCTCCTCGGACTTTGATTCTGATTTTTGCTACGTAAAAATCGGTTGGTTTATCGATTTCACAAACAGCAAGTCCTTCATCTTACTGCGTCAAATATCATAGTTCGTACCATTCGAACACATCATCTTATTTTCGGCCTCCATCGATCCAAATAAGTTACAAGTTACAATACCCAACACGAATCAATATCTCTGATATCAGTTGTTAAAATTAATTACTTATTTAAATCGTGAGGAAACACGAAGTAGATGATAGCATGCACATAATAAATAACCATAAAAAGTAAAATTATGATTTTTACGGAAAAACTCCCTATGAAACGAGAGAGCAAAACCACGGGACGCAAAGTCCAAAATTTTCAGTAGCAACAGTTAATCGGTTATATAAACCCCAAATCATAAGAGTCAATATCAACTTACTTTGCACAGCCTGTACAAGAAATATAACTTGTAAGAGTAGAGATAAAACCCGACAAATGTTCTTCTCAGCAGCAAGAATTTTATGCGTATGATTATCGAATACCGAAACTTGATTGAAAACCCAACCTGAGGCTCAAATCTTCATCTTCTCCTTCTTCTCTCTCTTTTTTCTCTTTTTCTTCTCTAGAACAACGCTCAAAACTGATTGGGATTAACCTAAAACGTAAAGTGCGTGTTTTATATAATAGGTGCGCGCTCAAGCGCCCGTCGAGCGCGGAGCGCGCATTGAGCACAGGCCCGCGCTCGAGTGCCATTCAGGCTCACAACAAGCGCCATGCTATTAGAATTTGGGCTCGAGTGACATTCAATCGAGCAGCGAGCGGGGGCTTATTGGAAACGCGGTTCGAGCGTTTAACAGGAGCAACTCGAGCCTTCCTCAAGCAGTGAGAATATTTACCTTCATCCGTCACATTAAGTGGATATGGGTCCATACGGGAGTGACCCATAACCCAACACGATATTCCATCAACATCTAGCATGGGAGCTAATATACAAACGCTAGACACAATATAAAAGATGGGTTAATTTCCAAGGTATAAAGGGCGCAGGTGCACTAGTAAATTTTGCTTTGACATTCGAACGGCAGATTTGATGTTCCAACAACATTTAGCATAGGAGCTAATATTCGAACACCAAATACAATATAAAAGATAGTTAATTTCTTAGGTCAGATCAATTGAAATGAGCTATAATTAAGACATTTTTAAATGTAAAGTCTTGTAAAAAAAATTTCTTAGTTAAAAATATCATTTTTAAAAATATCATATTTTTCTTTGTTTCCCACCTTTCCAAAAATAATACAAAATTTTAAAAAAAAAATAGTTTAAGAAAAATAATTAAGTATGTTAACCTATTTTTTATGTAGTATTTAAAAGAAAAGTAGCATTAAAATTAAAAATAATATATTAGCATTAAAATTGGAAAAATATATATCTTAGTATTTATATATCTGAATGACACAAATAGTTCCATGAGTTATAAAAAATTAATTTTAAAAAATAATTGCATGAATTTTTCTTAAAAAATTAAGAATGCCAAGAACTCGGTTTAAATAGATCATACCATTCGTTAACATGGTATAATCTAACCTGTTACAACCTGTGATAAATAATATCGGACCATATATAATATGCCTCATGATAAACAGTGTTGAGTTATGTATAACATAATCCAACAGTTTAATTCATATTAGGCTGCGCGATAAGTGACCCACGGACCATGCTGGCCCACGGCACGATGGGATAGTACCTGACAATACTCGATTCTTTAATAGATAGTCATGTGATCGACTGGGGGCTGGGAAGCGAGCGAAGGAGGATTTGACCGTCACCCCTTAATTTATCTTTCAAAATGTTAAATATTAAAAAAGATATATATATATCCCTCTCTCCATACAACATATTCTCTCCATTCTTTACTCTCTACAATATAAAGCCATGCTAATGTATTTATATTAATTTTATTAATTTTTATTTATAATTTATATATTAATATTATTATCTTATAAGTTAATTATTAATTATAAAATATAAATTTTCTACTTTGATAGTAAAGGAATAGAAAAATATTATTCTAATACTCTCATATTGATTATATCACATATAATACTAATAGCAATTCTCAAATACAAGTACTACATCTTATAGCTCTGGCACTCCTAAAAAATGTTTCAATGAATGATAATTTTTTAAATTTAAATTAACTAAAGGTTAAAAATAAACCGTTTATAAAAAAAATATTAAAAAATTACATATATAAAAATTTTAATGATACAAATTATTTAAAAAAAAAACATATAAAAATATAAAAAATAATAATTATCTCAAATTCAAATTAACTTAATATTTTAAAGTGGTGGAAGAAGGAAAGTTTTTCAATATGATTAACAACCAAATTGAAAAGGAATGGAAAAATATATAAAATACAGGTATGTAAAAATATCGTAACAAATTATTAAATGTGAGATAATTTATCTTTCTTCATAAATAAAATTATTTTTTAAATTAATATGCAAAAAATTTAATATATTTTTTAATTAGTGATATGTAGTCAACACATAATAATTTATCTTATAATGATATTATAACACATTAGTTTTTTTAAAATTAAAAATTAAAAAAATTAGTAATTTTAAAATTTTTAATCACCTACACACTACTTTTATAATTTCTAAAATAATTAATACTATTATAAAAAAATTTAAAATATCTAATAAGTTTTTTGCTATTATATTTGATAATTTTTTAAATAATAATTCTACTATTTTTTATTTAAATTATAATTTTTTATTTTAAACGGTAAATTACTTGACATAAAATATACATATCATATTATTATTTTTTATATTAAAGATATTTTATAATTTATTTATTTTCATATAGATAAAATAAAAAAATTATTTTATTTATTAAAATATCTTTTTATTTAAAGTGACAATTTAAGACATTGTGCAAATAAAATAAGTTGAGATACATAAAGATAAAAATTGACTGCCCAACAAAATAGAAATAAGCATACCAGATGTTGAAAATAGTGTATCATTTTTATTTTATTTTAACTATGTTTCACAATAAAAATATTTTATTGATCAAATCGATTATAAATATTAATTAAAAATAATTAAAATAATTAAATATTTTTTAAAATAATACTGACATTAATGGTAAATATATTATATAAATTTAAATAAATAATTTTAATTAAATATTAAAATTATTAAAATAATATATTCATAAATATTATATTTAACTATATATTTTTTAAAAAATTAAAATATTAAAAAAAATTTCTAATATTAACCCGACTCACCACAATTATAAACTATCGCATAAATTTATATGGGATATATATAAATCTTAAACAATTTCACAACAATACCAGTTTGCCGTGAATTATAGCCGATTAATAAATATACAGTACTAACTGAATTTCTTTAATACTTATAGTCGAACCACATTTTCAATACAGTAACAGTGTCACAGATTTTGGATTACAAAAATGTCAACAGGCATATATATTTTTTCAATACTTGTATTAATAAGATGGGACCTCTTCATCCTATCAGTAAGTATAATGTCATCGACATCAATCTACAATGCCGATGGTTAAATAATTGACGAAAAAAGAAACGATAATAACACCAAAAACTATAAAAATGTGTATCCTTCTTAAGGATTAGTTGGACGTAAAAAAATCATATAAGATAAACCATTTTTAATTTCTATAAAGATGATTACTCTAGAAGTAGCGGTAGCAAAAATATAATTAAGGTTTAAAAATTATTAAATTATTACTAGATATATTGTTTTTATTTTTTAAAATCAAAATATTAAAAATATTTGATAAAATAAATAAAATATGACATATTTTTTATAATATTTTATATAATTTTATTTTTTAATAATTTTAATTTTTTAAAAAATATAAGACATTCTGTGTCGACCCGTAACATGACACGACACAGTTCATAGACATGCCAAGTCGAACATAATGCGGGCCACATACTTTACTGGGCCAAAAAATATAAGTTCAGTCCCATATCAATACAACACGTTTATATACAAATAACCCAAATAAATAAATAATCCATGCCATCTTTATATGATCCATTTAACATCAATGTTCGGTTCAATAGGAGGACACAAAAAAGAATATAATGTCAAAAAATGAAAAGAAAGAAAAATAAAAGAAGAATAAAAAGAAGATTGCCCCATCAAAATTTATTACCTATAGTAGTTTTCAATGTGGGACCAGAAAGTTAGGTTTAAGATTATTTTTTAATATTAAAAACTCACAAAATTTTCTATGACACTTCCTCCTAAGGTTTGGAGCCCGCAGAGGTATATTACCGACATACATAAAAATTATCATGACCAAAACTCATACTATTTTATCCTTTAAAGAATCCTAAGATTTCTGCTTTATATTTAATTTTATAAATTTATATATAATATTTAAAGTTTAACCGTTAAAATTATTTTAAATTTAATGGTATAAATAAGAGAAGCAGGATCTCCCACTCCCTTCCTCATAAGGTTTGGAGCTGGTAGAGGTAAATTACCAACATACATGAAAATTATCGTGGCCAAAACTCAAACTATCTTGTCCTTTAAAGAACCCTAAGTTATTTCCCAAAAATTCGAACCTTGTACATGCACGGGGGCTTCGCGGCCGCTAGCAGAAAAGAATGGCTAATGGGTTAAAGAAAACTATCGGATGTTGATAGCGTGTCTCGTGTGAGGCTATCGAGTACCCACAAGAGAACGATACTTCCTTATTAACGTGGAGCGTTACAAGAAAAATGGCACGATAGGGATGGGTAGCTACAAAACCAGTAGTGAAATCTTAAATTTTGAGCCGAAACCTCAACAGAAGACGAAGTTCTACTTTTAAGTGCAATATAACCATAACAATGCTAGGCAAACAAACAGATCAAAATTTTATTACACAAGTTTTATAAGTTTTAATAAATAATATGATAGTATTCACAAATTTGATATACATAATATAAAAGGAAAAACACAGTGTCACTCAGAAAATAGAATTATATGTTATAAGTTGAAATGAAATTATGAGATTATGACTTAGTTATAATTTCATTGTATTAAATTTGAAGAGAGGAAAAAACTTAGTAGTTTGACCCTTCAATATCCTAAATATAAAAAGAGAAAAAAAGAATGGAAAATATTAATATATTACCTATGACGGTATATTATGATATTTTTGCGGTACAAAAAATATTAATATTGGAAGGCTGATGCTCATACATACCCACCAATATTCTTCATATCATCGGTATTCCGTTCCATGGTATAAGAAGAGTGCTTTTATATTGATGGTCTTCTTTTCCAAGGAGAGCCGCTTTAACAGGTTACCGAGCTCGTCGCTTCCAAGAGCCATGGCTGGTGTTGTCTACGGCAGAAAAAGGGAATGATAGGGAACTGCTACACCAAACCAGCTCAATGAAGCCTCCAACGATAGCCATTACGCCAACACCCCAAAACACACACACAACCGCTTCATACAGTGCATATCAGCTCTTAGATTTCTGCTTTTATGGAATGAATAGCTTAAAGGAGTGTTTTTAGCAGGAAGGAGAAGATGAAAGAAAGTTGGATAAGGATGGGAGCGAGGAAAGGAAGGAAGCATTCGTTACGCTGCACTCGCTTCAAGATAAAATGGCATTAGATCATTGACCAAGCGACGAGGAGATAGAAGACATGATGCCGCCATTGCTATTCAAAAGAACAAAGTCGTGCAAGTTTCAATAAGCGAATTTGGGATGGGAATGGACAATGCATTTACTCACCCATAGAACATCGACACCTACACTGATGTCGGTGTGCACATAGTTGGCTTTTATAGGAGTGAGTGATCGAAACTGAGAAGATGCTCTTCTTTTTGTGGTTCGGGTTCGCCTGTCAAACAGCATATAAGATATCCCTTGATGGGATTTCTAGACAATAGGGCCCCTAGTTGTGGCTAGATCAGTCAGAAACCACATCCAAATAAAAAATACTGTCTTAGATATGAAAACAAACATTAATGAAATGCCCATATTTCAAACTGTTATTTTGTGACTTGGGTTGTTTGGTTTGAATGGTTTTAAAATTGTTTTTGTTTAGCCCTAATTAAAGATATAATGAATGTTCACAAAAAAATCTCAGTTTACTATCAAAGACAAAAATCGTAACATGTAGAATGGATGAAAATATTGGTATTAATTGCAACTATATTAGTATTGGATAAGACATTTTAGTATCGAATACATTAGAAGGAAAAAAAATTCTAAAAATCATAAGTTGATAGAATCGTAAAGGTCAATGTATATCGTAGTATATCACCGATATAACAACATAATGCAATATTATCGCTATATTGAAAAATATCAGTATCTAGGGGCTAATATTAATACAAATCGGTTAACATTTTCACATATGGTATGGAGATATTTATTAAAACCTTGTTGATGCCTTGAAGTAGGTTACCATATTGAAATGGTAGCATGAGAGTACTCACAAAATCGCAGGTACAGCAGTCAGAATCTTCCCATTGCGAGTGAGCTGCTTGCCATTGTCGATCTGCTCCCAGCAAGTGAGCCCATTGTAGACACGTTGGTCATCGGTAAATGGCTAGCCTTTCTTCCAGTGAAAGAAGTGATAAGTGACCTGAGTAAACAGATTGATCGGTCAATATAACCTAAGAAACACAGATATTCTTCTTAAACTAAAATATCGACGTTCTATGCGTATTGGACACCAACATTGCTAGGAATTGAAAAGATGAATAACAATAAAATAATAAACAATCGTATTAAATGACATCAAATTAACTTTGAAAATAAGTAATTTGAAAAAGGAATACAAGAGGAGGCTACTTGTGCTCTAAAAAGCTGATAATAAGTGACTATGGTACGAATTCTAAAATAAAATGATGTATTTTTACCCCGATGGGTCGCTTGAGCAGCCATCGCATGGTCCACTTGTGGTTTGTCATTAAAAATCTACCCAACCCTCCAACATAAGCAAATATCTCAGGGAAAAATTGCCCGTACTATTTCACTCAAGCAAAACGTTAATTCAAGTTTATCATAGTTGTTTTCATTGCTTAGAATTTCGTCTTAGCTATGTTACAAATTTGGGAATGTTTCTCATCTTATCTATATCAGAATTTTCATCTTCAAACAATTAAACTTCTCTCCTGTTGCAGACATGCTATGAAATTGAAATTTAGGACTGCCGAAAAATAGATAAAATTTCAATCTGCCATCAATAGTATAAAGGTGTATTTGTTGTTACCCATGGGGCAGTCTGCGTATGGTACTTTTGGAATTTCTCCCTAACCAAACAGCTGAAACTATCGCCATAGGAAAGTAAATACATTGTCGAAAAGAAAGAAAAAGAACTATAAAATCTTAAATGACTGACAGGCTGTGACTGTCCTTCGAGTGTGGGACGAGAGCAACTCAAGGTTTTCAGGCTGTATACCCATCTACTACAATTCAACATTTTCATTTAGGTTTTATCTAACTTTTCCACTCATCTGGCATTTTCTTCTCCTTTGTCTTACCTCATTCAATTCTTTCAAATTCATTCAACCTCTTCCCTCATTTGAGAATCTCCTCCCTCCGCTCCTTCCTGAAGAGTGGCAACTGCAATCAAAGCCCTGTACAAAAGTAACCTTTTCTAGTAAGGTAAAAGCCTTTAAATCAATACCAAGAGTGAGTTATAGGAGGTTTGGAACCCCTCTGTACCAATTCTTCATTTATTCATCAAAGCTCATCTTAATCTTTGTCGAGATTACTGCATTAGCGCTGTCCTATCATCTAAATCATGAAATTCTGTCATTTGTTGATGGATTCTTCGGGATTTCTCTTCCTTAGATTTCGAAGAAAAAAGATTGAAACTAGAGTTAGTAATTTTTCAGGCACCTTCCATAAAATAGGAAGATTCTTATGGAGGCAGAAAGGTTGAGGGAGGGGAGTTTCCTCATCATCCAAAACGTGGAATGTTGAATTTGCTGTTCCCTAAGAATATGGACAAAATTAAAACCGCTTAAAACATTAGGTTTTTGCATTGTGGACTCTGAATAGGGTCATACACATGTGCATGCATATACACAAAATCTTAACATTGCAATCAGAGAAGCTGTTTCTAAGGAGCAATTCCTAAGGTTCCAGATTCAACAACGCTTAAGACTTAGTAATTAATAATGGTAACTTTGAAAAGTCATTCACAATAAGCACTAAATAAAATAATAGTCTTTCAAAATTGCAATAAGAGTTTTTGACATGGTCTTTCACACGATGAATGGGCAGAGTTTACCATGTTTATGTGACACCAGGCACTCTCCTTTGAATAAAGTATTCAGTGAAACCTTTGCAACAAACAAGCAACCACCACTTTAATGAAAAATATGATTCATTAACTAAATAAGGGAAAGTTCCAACCTCATCCACAGTTTTCATCACAAAGTAGATTTTAGAAGAGGACATTAGAATTTAACATCATTTTGATGCATGCAAATAGTGTTATGTATTGATGCAAATATTGGTTGATATTATAAATATCAGTTAATATATATTAATATCTGGGACCCCTAATATTGATATTCTTAATACCATAATACTATCACGACATATTGGTACATCAAATATATCTTGACTATACAGTTCTGTCAATTTACGATTTTCAGAAATGTTTTTCTTACCAATCTATTCAATACGTACACATATTGTTCGACACCAATATGATTGTAATTGATACCGATATTTTTATCTACAGTTGAACTCAATGTCAGAATTGCAGCATCCTAGTCAAACCAGCAGAAACAACTAGTAGGTCCAACAAGCAAGCAGATCCTCCATCCCAAATAAAGTGGTGTCTTAAGGGAATATGCAAGTCAAGTGAATAGGTTCAGCCATACCAGCTGACTTTTACAGATGGCCGACCTTCGGGTGTCTTTTTGACACAGACAAAAGAGAAGACAAAGTCCGATCACATTCCCTATAACTGAAAGCCAATCCTTACCCAAGGAGGAAAGAAAATTGAACATGACAAAGGATTAATTCATCAGATTCATCACTCTAAACATGCTGTTGGATCCAAGTAATTAAATATTGTTCTTTATTAAGGCGATATTCCCTTTCTTATAGAGAGACAGTAAATTTATTTCAAAAAAGCTGATAAATTGAAACAAAATTCAACTCTTTTTTCATAGGCTGAACAGTATGTTACACCATTTTCTGCAAGAGTTACCAGTATAACCATACAGGTTCTACAAAAGTTGGTGTCTAAGATTCCACATTGCCAGAAGAATGAGAGGGGATATGTTTTATAGTAAAATTTAAACATCTTTATGATAATGGGCATTCTCTTTGGAAAGATCAAGAAGAACAAAACCGTGCAAGTACAAGCCCATACCTGCAATGGACAATATGTTATTATGTAGACTCGGATCATTACATAATGTTATTAGATACAATCCTAGCCAGAAGTGCATGGCTGTGAGTTGGACCAACCATAAGCCATGCCAAATTCAACAAGGGCGTAATTGCTTAAGTGGGATGGAGTGTGGGAGTCGGTGTTTAGAATTCCACATCACCTAAAAAATGAGATAGAATGTACCTTATAGTCAAGCTTATACACCTCCATAATACCATGCATTTTTCTTGGAAAGCTCAGGAAGAAAAAAATTGTGCGAGTGTAGACTCATATTTGTAGGTCTAAAGCGGACAATATGTTATTATGTGAAATCAAATCACCACAATTCCACTTCAATTTGAAAATCTTCAACCTTTACCGTATAAATCAACTGTAGTTTACTTTGTAATACAAAACACTTGACTCTAAAGTTACATTTTCCTCATAACTGCAATTATGGACTTCCAAAACAGCAACCTATATTTTTTCCTAGCAGATATCAAACATATCTAACCCTTCCTATCTCATAGCAAAATTCCTAATGCTTATAAAGGAGTGCCAGGCATTACAAATTTCCTCTCCTATAACAAGTCTTATGCCATTTTTATCAATGATATATATAGAATTGACAGTAAGATCACCTTGGCATTAACAGACCATCAGTTTCAATTGCTGATTTCATAAGTTGGCATGTCAAATGATCTTATCAAAAGGAATTATTTTACCTCTATATCTTTATGAAAGAGATGGTACTTAAACACTTAAAAAAAGAGACGGATAATTGAAAGTAGAGATTCATCATTACAAAATAGAGGAGTGGCAAACCAATATTTTACCAATACAAATGAAAAGAGCCAAACTCCACCACCACCTCGCAACTGCAACTCTTCCCTTCCCGATCACAAGAACAGTAATTTTCTGTAACTGTTATTTGGAGAAGAAGTAATTTTAGTTTTTAAGTTTTTTCCTTCCTTTTCATTTACCTCCATTACTCTCCAAATTAGAGGTTAATTATTATTGGCCCAAATGGATAAAACATAAATCTAATTTACTTTACATTCTCTCCATTTCCTTGCTACAATTTTACAACCAAACAAATTAAATACACCTTACTTTCAATTTCCTCCATTTTCTTCCATTCACTCAGAACAGATCCTTAATGACTAGTACATTATGATCTTCTAAAACACTTAATTCTGCTCCAGAAGCAAAACAATAAATCAAGTGTATGGCTCCCAATTTTCGCCCCTACACAGTCACAAACAATATCCTAATTGGACACAAAATCTAGCAAATCGACCAACGCAAATTGAGAACAATACTTCATCTTAACAGAGAGTCCAAATCACAGCGATCTATAATTAAAATTTTAACAATCTCAGCAATTAACAATCTATATGAAACGTAAAAACAAGTAATCTGCGCGCCATGTAGTCGTACTACTTCAATTTTAGTTAAAAGGAAAAAAGAAAAAAAAAGGTACAACAGGTACATTTGATCAAGCGAGCGAACGGTTGCGCCGTAACCCTAACTGCACAGTACTTACAAAGAAATGAAAGAGATGGACGATAGTCTAGGCCATGCCAGGAGAGCATCCGAGGAGGGAGAGAACGAGTAGCCATGAGAAAAAGGCAATGAGAATGTAGGTGATCCAAACTCCAGGATACGTGAACCATTCTGTGTTCTTATTAAAATCAGTCGAACTCTCCGCTCTAACGTATAACATATTCGCCATTTGCTAATGTTTCCAAATCTGAAGAAGATGATGACGACGAATGTGCTGATCTGTGTGCTCCGTGTTCACTCCAAATCAACATGCAGAAGCAGCTCAATTCACATACATACATAACGCTGCCGATAGCAGTGTTGGAAAAAGCCATTTTGCCCGGTAACCTAAATTAAAACTGCTAAAAACGAATAAGAAGTTTGGATAATCAAATTGTTTGGTTCAATTTTGAGCCTCAATGCAACGTATGTTTTGAATGTGAATTATAATTTGAATAAATTCAAGTTATAACAACAAACAAAAATTTTAAAGAAATTGAAATTTATTTTTCAATACATTTTTCAACGCTAAAATTTATAAGAAGATGAGAGAAATACGAAGAATTTGACTCCAGATGTGTACAGTATACCCAGCCTAGAAAATCATTCAAACCATTTCTTCCAATCTACCGGCGGTTATCTTTAGTGGCTGGCCATAAATAAGAATGACCGACGATTATATTTGACGGTTGGCTATGGATAAGAATGATCACCCTCCAACTATATAAAGACCCTCCAAAAGATCTCCTAAGGAGGGGACATCCCTTCTCAGGCACACTTCTAAGCCGTCTATCAATAGGACGTATCCACGCTCAATCAACCACATATACATCCTCAATTTATCTTTTTATATTTTTTAAAAAAATATCTAATTTGAGCGTCAGAGGGTTTACGGTGGGAGCAATTTTCACCGACCTCTGACATCTTGTTTTTAGTTGTGTTACTCAGGGTTCAGGTTTGAAGTTATAGAGAGTGGATTCGCGTCAGATTGACCAGCAAGAAGATCCGATTTGCGACCTTTGATCCGTAAGATAACCCATATTCCTCGTACGCAATAACTCCGTATTTTGTGGAAGAGCAAATATGTTAAAAGATTATACCTTGTTTATGTTTTTCAAATTTTGTCCCTCTTTTTTTAGAAAAAGTGGAATGTTTTTATAATCACGACACAAATAGATTATGATTTTATATAAAGGATTAACTAGTTTCAATATAAATTGTCCGACTAATTAAAAATTGATTAATTCAACCGCAATTATACACGTTTTGATCATGAGATTAGTAATAGACGATTAACACCTGAGGTTAAACTATTTGTGACGAACAGTTGACGTTAGCCAATTTAGAAACCATCATCTCGCTAACTGTAAAGTATACATACTACTTAGTTAGATTGATCGCTCAATTTGATATTTAGATATCCAGTCATTTGTGCATATAACCCAATTTACTTAATAATTGTCCAGTCATTTAATCATCCATTGATTTTGATTTATTCTGATTACAGCTAAATTATGACCAAACTATGTGTTCTTTGAGCATTGGCCAATTAATATTTTCTCTCTTTTAAGCTAGCTTTTTATTGGCTCATTGTACTAATAAATTAGATCAATCAATTGATACTATATTCAACAAAATGTAGCTTTTTTTTT
>JAOVVI020011012.1:0-12825 GCA_028571085.2 Nepenthes alata
CGATTTTATGAGAACGCAGGACATCAAGAAGGATGGGAAATTATATAGAAAAATACTTTTGATGGTTCCGAGAACTTAGAACTTTTAATAGTAATATTAGTGGCCGTCTCTGAGGAGGGAGAAAGACCTGCAATGGTGATCGTTGCCTTTTCTTGTTCCTAGCCATCAGTTATGAGTCTGCATTCCCATATTTGCTATGGGAATTCTTGGACTGTTCAGGAGGCAATCTTGTGATTCTACTTCGGATGTATCGTAACATATTCGTACTGTGAAACGGGAAAAAATTATAGAAAAGGGCAAAATATCAAATCCTTGTGTTAAGTTCTTATCAAAATATTTAATTAATTATTGGCTTAAACTCGATAACACATTTTGAGATAATATCTTAACAATTTTGGCCAAATAGTTATGAATCTGTTTCATTTGCGGCTCTTACCTAAGAAAGATGATTAGGCATATAATAAACAGTGTGGGTGGGTATGCTTATTTCATGTTTGGACTTAACGTATATTCATATTAGGAGAGATGTTATAATATAAAACTGAATTCTCAAACTCTTATCTCTTTGTCTATATGAGGGGAACATCTCTAAAATTCCAAGTCATGTCTTAATCACAAAAATCGCTCAAATTTCAATAAGATTTCGACTACAAATTGCATGGACAATCTAGATTGGCAACATCGTTTTGGATGTTTGGACAACGTAGACAAGATGACAAACTATTAGGTGAGATGGAAGTTTAGAAAAATCTTAAAAAATAAGAGTTATAAAACGGGATAATTTGAATAACTTCCTAAATTGAAGAGGTTTTGACAAATGTATACAGATTTCTATATATAAACACTATATCTATAAGAAATAGAAAACATTGTAATCTTTTCCCTTTCTGTATTTTTCTTTTGATTTAATGATTCCTTTATATTGAGGGAGTACACATAAAATGAAAAACTTACAATTCTAATATTGGCTATAGAGTTCTAATTTTAGAATTATGGATATTCTGGCAATATGCTTGCTATCCATTGATTGTGGTGATTTTATATTTATGTCAACACCTATAACTTACCTAAGTTGGTTTCTAATAGCTCACACTAACACTCTCCCTCAAATTGATACATACAAATCTCTGATGCACAAAACGTTGATGCGAGCTATGAAACACTTTACGTGATATCGCCATTGAATTTGATTCAGACTACACAAATAGAAATCAAATTATTTTTGCTTCTAGGTTTTCATAGATAAAATATTGATCCACCTCCACATGTTTTGTTCAGTCTTTTGATTGGATTTTCAAATGTTTCAATAGCAATTTTGTTTATCCTAAAGAAGATCCATTTCTGAAATAGGTGCAAATCCTAGTTCAACAAATAGTATCTTGATGTTGAGTAACTTGCAAAGCCCTTTTGCCATTCCACAAAATGTCATTTCTGCACCAGAGAGTGTTACTACATTTTATTTCTTACTTCTCCATGTGGTAAGATTCCCACCAACGAACATGTAATACCCAACTTTAATTTGATTTATTTTGATAATATTTATTATTTTGGATAAATTGACTGCATTAGAATTAATTGCATGTTACAAAGTTTTGAAGGATATTCGAATCAATAGGATGACACTCAATGCATACCCGAGTTGCGCCTGAGCGCCATCTCCCATGGGCTAGTGCCCAAAGAGCTCCCGAGGGCCATAGCCGAGCACCATTTTTCAAGAGCAGGTGCTCGAGGTACGTCTGAATAGCGCTTGAGTGTCATTCGAGTATATAAGAAGGGAGCAGCACCACTGTTTGTCATTTCACATGGGAGAACGAAGATAGGAGGAAGAGAGGAGGAGGAAGAGGAGAGAGGAGGAAGAGAACTGGTGATTCGAAGTGTATTTTTGTCAGATTTGTTTGGTATAAGATTGAGGCTGATACATTCTAGATCCAAACTTTGAACAAATTTGGGTTGAACAGGTTCGTCGGATTTTGACCACCGTCCTTTGTGCCTGGGATCCTATACACCATAACTTCAAATAAGAGGTCAGGTAATGGCGAAATTTTATCCTATCAAAAATACTCCAATGCTCAAGTTAGTAAATGACCTTTTGAGAATAAGAAGGTGAATGCAAAGAATACAAAGATGAATATCAGGCGTGGGATTTAAGAATGATGATGAGAGGTACACTCGTAGAGGGAGTGGCTTTGGTCATGGATACTTATGGAAAGCAATTTCTCTAAGTACTGAATTCGTAGGGAACTAGTTATTGAGATAGGGAGCATATCGTTGGGGTACTTGAGAACTTAGAGAGCTTCTGTTAGTTCAAGTATGCAAGAGAGCGTACCTATGGAGTGGGTTTTCATGACTTTTTGTAGTCATTGGCCTTTGCTGCCTTTCTTAGGTGGTAAGGCGTGATGACTATCTTCTGTGAAGATCATTGCCTTCCCTAATATGGGCGCGGGTGCCATTTTGGGCTGCAATAGTTAGGAATGAGGATTCCTTTCCTTCTGTGAAGATACCGCACGCAGTGACCATTGAGGTTTCCTCTGAGGATCGCGCGCTAATTTGTGAGCCTTGATTGCGAGATGTGCTCTGATTCTGGGCAATTTTCATTACAGAAGAGATTGTCATTCTTGGAAGTATAGAGAATTATGGTAGATGACCGTTGAGACTTGGAAAGGTGCGCATGGATTGATTTTGATCTGCGTCACGCCCAGCCTACTTATTGCGCTCTTCCGATCAACGGTAGCATTGATCATCCCAAGAATAAATGGGCCACTATTAATTCTGGGCCACTTACCCCTTTTGGGTCAGCCCACTACTGACATCCCCATCACTAGCCCTCCATACTGGTGGTTTAGATTTTCGACCTCTGGTATGTTTACGATTGGATGTGATTGGCTATGTTGTCTCCTTAGGTCTATCCCAAATTCCCTTTTCACTATTCTTGGAATGATTCCCCTACTTTTTTATTTTTTTGTAGATTTTCCAGCACTGTTGCCTCTTGGCGTTTAGTACTTTCGTCTGCGCTATAAATTGGAAAGCTTTTAATGTTCCTCAACATTGTCTCTCCACGATACCTGGTGGGATGGCATGAGAGTTTGACCTTGCTAGGAAGCTTGCTGCCTCAGTTGTTGGTTTGGAGTTTAGACGGTTCGTGCTTTCTGGCGCTGCCAATTCGAGTAGTGAAACTCAAACTGCTTTGGTCACCCCTTTTCTTGCAGGATGCCGCTTTGGTCACCCCTTTTCACGGGGGTGGCAATTATCAAGATTTGAATCTGGGTTTGAGTCTTCCTACATTCAAATCCTGACAACTGTTTGAGGGTTGGCAATCTCCTTATGTAACTCTCGTTCACTTCCCAAGAGTACTGTCATATATTGGTCTATGCTGGTTGTGTAACTTGTACGAGGAAGTTAATGAGAAAACTTGCAATTGTTTTTGTCTTCAGCTTTTGTTGTCATTCATATTTTGCTAAATTTTATTTTTTACTCCGGAGTGGAGGTGGTCCAGATCTGTTGACCACGTTGTTTGAATTTGTGAGCAGAGTGAAAGCGAATATTAATAGGATTTGTTAACCGTAACGTTTGAAATTGGAGAACGGAGGGTAAGCGAACGTTGATTGGATTTGTTGACTGTAACGATAGAATCTGTAAAATGGAGTGGAAGCAAATGTTGATCGGATTCGTTGACCATAACGCTGGAATCCGGAGAACGGAGTGAAGGCAAAAGTTGATCAGATTCATTGACCGTGTCGTTTGAATCCAGAGAACGGAGCGAAAGCAAATATTGATCGGTTTCATTGGCCGTAACGCTAGAATCCAGAGAACGGAGTGGAGACAAATGTTGACCGGATTTCTTGACCGTAACGATAGAATTCGGAGAATGAAGTGGAGCGGTCGTTGACCTAATTCATTGACCATATAGTTTGAATATGGAGAACGGAGCGGAGGCAAACGTTGATCGGATTCGTGGACCATGACGTTTGAATTCGGAGAACGGAGTGGAGGCAAACGTTGACCGGATTCGCTGACCGTAACGTTTGAATCCGGAGAATAGAGTAGAGCGGGTATTGACCGAATTTGTTGACCGTATCGCTTGAATCCAGAGAACGGAGGGGGTAGCCTTCAATGCATTGTTCTGTTATGCAGCTAAACGGGCAACCGAAAGGTTACAGAGTCATTTTGGGACTCCCACTGCTCTAAGCAACCCGTTGAATTTTTCCATGTGTTGCCGCATCAGACGGTTGTAATCCCGGTAATTAATTTTCCAATAGATATGTCTTTACTGCGGCCTATCTGGAGTTGACACATGTCCGTTATGATTTCCGCGCCTTTTCGATGCGATCCCTCTCTTTGGCAATAGCAATTTTTATAAAAGCTACATGGCAGTTGAAACTTCTATCGTTCCTTTCTTCTCCAGAACTTCTCAGGTCTCTGTCTCCCCTTTTTGTTCTGCTCCCATCGCTCCTTCGGATAACAAAATTTCCTCTATTATTTCTCTCGATGAAGCGAGGGAACTTTACATGCAATACAACATCCCTCACAGGGACCGGCACGGAAAAAGAAGACACGCAAGTCTTCGACAGTAAGCTTTCGAGAGGAGCTTCTTCTTTCTCTTAACCCTGTCAGATTAGTTTGACTTATCTCTGTTCTTGTTTTGTTGGGGCTGTAGGACCAAAAGCTCCTTGGTGTGATGTCAAAAGGCTTGCGTTAGCGGAATGAGATGATTGAAGAAAGGGAGGAGGAAATCCTCCGGATGGCAAAGCTCCTAAGTCACTCTGACGCCCTTGCCACCAAATCCCAAGAGATAGGGATGAGAGTGTCACCCAGGACCTAAAAGTCAAAGTGGAAAATGTCACCCTCATGTCTGAGTTGGTGGAGTTGAGAGAGAGGCTGGGGAGCTTTGAGGCTCAGGCCACCAGGGCTGAGTGATAGGCTGGATAATTTTGAGGGAATGTCGCCACGCTTGAGGCTAAGATGTTAGTCTGCCTACATCCAAAGAAGATGAGCTCACTGTTGAAGTCCAAAGTTTTGGAGGGCATCAACCTCTGCAGGCAGATTGTCACCCTAGTGTAACCCAACCTCCCTATAGGCATTCTCGATCCACTAAATAGTGCGGCAATGAAGCGTGAGGACTTAGTGGACTACTCCCAAGCCAGAGGGGAGCCTCACCCTTCTAGTGGTCCTGCGTCTTGAGCTTGGGATTTTTGTATTTTGTTCCTCTCACCATGTAATTTGTGTATCGAACTTGATTAATAAAAAGTTCATTTTATCAATGCGTCGAGTGTTAAGCCTTTTCCCAACTTTAATCCTTTTTTCTCCTTTGCTTGCTCTATGTCGATCAGCCGACTGACTTGTTATACACGTGAGGCTTGGCCTGTCGTACCAGAGTTTTGACAGTCACAGATTGGCTATTCCATGACATGATGCGACATCTAAATTTGCATGTTGTTGGCAGGTTCAATAGAGTAAAGGCACGTGTCATCCTAAGCAGGAGCGTCGCGACCCTTCGAACTCTGTTATGACACCGTTTTTGGCAAGAAATGTTTCCTATATTACTGTGTCGTCTCCTATGAGTCACTTCATTGTTTTGCTCCATAGTCTCTCTGCCTTCGCAAAGGCTGACGAGAATATTATTGAAATTCCCACTTTGCTCGATTTTGGGAAAGAGGTGGCTTATCTTCCTACGTCGGAATCCTCCTCCGATGGAGAGAGTAGCAATGGAAGGATGTGGTCCGAGAGTAGTGACGGGGAAACTACTAATGTGGATGTGGACGAGGAGTGGAATCATCAAGGCCTCCCACGTCTCTATCCCCAGGGTGCCCCGAGGGCGACCCCACTCTAAGGGTCCGCTGGACCCTCTCGTAAGGTATTTCTTGTTAGGTGCATAGAGGCACAGTTGACCATTCGTAGTTTCCCACTGTTAATTCCTTTTTTTCTATTTTTCGGCCAACAAGGAGGTCTCATGAGTTAGACGAGTTCCTATCTTCACAGGGAGACGAGATTGCCCGTATGATGCAGGCTCAGGTCAATCTCATGGTAGAAGACATGGGACGTCGTGTCAATGCAGTGGTTGGGGAGGTGCTGCAGTGCCAGGCGAGAGCCAACTATCTTGACCAGGTCTGATAGAGTCTGAAGCCAGGCTGCAGGTGGTTTTAGATTGCAATGCTCAAGCTATGGAGAGGGTCACGGCTCTTAAAGGTGAGCTAAGGACAAGGCTTCGCCTTGAAGAGATGGCTCCTTCCTTGGAGGAGCGGTTTTAGGCTTGGATCGACTTCAGCCGGTGTATTGTTTCCATAGCGGATCACCATTTTTTGGTCAAATTTCTCGATTCAAGGAATGCCGACGCTTCCCACCGATTAGAGCTAGTTGGTTATCTGATCAGTTTTGGCCAGAGGCCTACGCCGCGTCCTTCGAGGGACCCTTCGTCCTCAAGAAGCCATCAGGATGAGTCATAATAACTCTTTGTATATGTGACATTGTATAAACCTCTTGTATATGAACATATTCTTTGTTAGTCAGATTGTGCTTTTTGTATCAAGCGGTAGTGCCTAGGTTATCACTCCGAGCATCCTTCCTTCTGTTGGAGCATTTACTCTCTCACATTTTGCCTCGATTCATCGATTGTTGTAGACTGCCAATGCTATCTCCAGTAGAAGGAGGTTGTTGTGCGTGTGTCATTTAAGCCCCCTAAGGTTTCATGTTTGACCGTGAATCGGCCACTTGGGATGGAACCATGGTTTAATTCGACAGCTTACGGGTTTCTTGGTAATGGGACCAAGATTTAATTTGATCACTTACGAGCTGCTTGATATAGAATCAAAGTTTAGTTTGACTACTTACGGGTCGCTCGGTATGGGATCAAGATTTAATTCAACCACTTATGGGCTGCTTGATATGGGACCAATGTTTAATTTGACCGCTTATGGGCCACTTGGTATGGGGCCAATGTTTAATTTGACCGCTTATGGGCCGCTTGGTATAGGACCAATGTTTAAGCGCAAACAAGTGAAGACCCGCTTGACTTAGGGATAGTCTAAGTTGTCTGTATTCATGCAACCTATATGCAAGTATACATATGGAAAAGAGAAAAAACATAGGCATAACAACATGTAAAAAAGGAAAGCACATTTTATTAATACATGTACATTATTACTAGCAGATTTATGACCATACACATGACCTACCTCGGCCTCACGTGACCCTTCACTGAAAGTAGTGCTTCAAGTGGACTGCATTCCACGTCTGAGGGACCAACTTGTTGTTTCGATTTTAAAGTTTGTATGCTCTGTTCTACAGAACGGCTGAGATAAGGAATGGGCCTATCTAATTTGGGGAGAGCTTGTTCCGAGTGGCTGTCTTGCCCATGGCCTCTATACTCTGCAAGACTAGGTCCCTAACCTCGAATTGTTGTGCTTTTATGTTCTCATTATAATAGCGGGCGATTCGTTGTTGATTTGCGGTTGTGCACATTCTGATCACGTCACGGGGTTCTTCTAACACGCTTAGGTGTTCCCTAATCTTCTGGGAGTTGCCAAGTGTGTCAAATGGTTCGACCTTAAAATGTAGAAGCCCGATCTTGACCGAGATCACAACCTCAGTTTCATAGCAGAGGCTGAAGGATATCTCATAGCAGAGGCTGAAGGATATCTCACATGTTGGTTCATTGGAAGTTGTCTTGTATGACCATAACATTGAGGGTAGTTCGTCGACCTAGGATCCTCCTACGTCCTCCAGCTTGGTCTTTAGACCATGCAACAACATCCGGTTGATGACTTCTACCTGTCAGTTCTCTTAGGGGTACACCACCGAAATATGGACCAATCTAATATCAAGATTGGTGCAATACTTGGTGAAGCGCTTCCCCAACAATTAGGTTCTGTTGTCAGTCACAATGGCCTCGGGAATACCAAATCTGTTTACTATGCTATGGCAAACGAATTCCATGGCGTTATGCTCGGTGATCTTGGCTAGCTGTGCAGTTTCAACTCACTTAGTGAAGAAGTCTATGCCCGCGATGATGAACTTTAGCTGGCCAGTTGTAATGGGAAATAGGCCGAGAATATCGATCCCCTATTGTGCAAACGGCCAAGGTGCCAAGAGGGCTCTCAACTTCGTGGGCGGTTAGTGGTGAAGATTGCCATGAAGTTGGTAAATCTTACACCTCTTCACAAATTCCAAGGTGTCCTTCTTCATTGTTGCCAAGTAATATCCTTGGTGCATAACCTTGAACGTCGGGTTTTTATCGCCAATGTGTGATCCACAGATCCCGAGGTGAATTTTACTCAATACGTAGTCGGCCTCCTCAAGGGTTAGGCACTGGAGGTACGGAGTTGAGTATCCTTGGCGATATAATCTTCCATCGACTACGGTATACCTGCTAGCTGTCTTTTTGATCCGCTTCGCTTTGCCTGTGTTCTCCGACAGAAAATTGTCATTGAGGTATCTCAAGTAGGACGACATCCAGTTCTCGCAATCTGAGACCTTCATCACTTCTTATTACTTTATATCAGGAGTGCTCAAGACCTCCTGCATATTTCTCGAGTACTACTTCAAATTTTTGGCCGTCGCCACTTTTGTAAGCTGGTCAGCCTTCTAGTTTTTTGCCCTGGGGACGTGGACCAGGTTAAGTTTGTCAAACCTCTAAATCACAATCTTTGGTTTTGCTAAGTATTTGGCCAGGAGAGGGTTGCATGCTTCGAAGCTCTAGTTGACGACTAGCTCTAAATCGCTGTAGATGGTCAAGCATTTAGTTGAGCACTCTTTGGCTAGTCATAATCTAGCTAGCAGGGTTTCATATTCTGCGACATTGTTTGTGGCTGAAAAGTAGAGTTTTAGGAAGTATTTCACCTCAAACCTATCCGGGGTCCTTGAGACCACTCTGGCCCCTCTGCTTGAGTTAGTAGATGTGTCGTCCACGTTGAGGATCCAATCCAGTGCATCAGAGTTGTGATTCATAATGTCAGCACATTGTGCATTGATGATCAGGGTGATTGTTTCGACGATGAAGTCAGCTAGTGCCTACCCTTTGATGGCTGGCCTAGGCCAAAACGCGATGTCAAACTCTCCCAACTCAATGGCCCACTTAACTAGTCGTCCTAAGATTTCAAGCTTTTGAAGGATGCCCTTCAACAACTGGTTGGTTAGGATGACTATACGATGAGCCTGGAAATATGGTCTCAACTTCCTGGCTAAGAAGATGAGCACTAAAGCGAGCTTCTCGGCGTGTGGGTAGCCAGTTTCGATGCCAGTCAACATTTTTCTCACATAGAAGACAGGTTACTGTGCGTTAGAATCTTGTTGTATCAAGACTGAGCTAAGATCCTCCTCTGGTACCGCTTGGTAGAGATATAACTCTTCTCCGTCTATTGGTGACGTCAGTATCGATGGATCGGCAAGGTACTACTTCAGTTCGTGAAAGGCATCCTGACACTCCTCCATCCACTGGAATCTATTTGCCTTCATCCCCCTCAAAGCCTTGAAGAAAGGCAGATATTGGTCTCCAAACTCAGCCAAGAAGTGGGAAAGCACCACCAGTCTCCTGGTTAGCCTCTAGACATTCTTGATACTTTCTGGCGGAGTAATATCCGTGAGGGCCTTAATCTTCTCCGGGTTCACCTCGATCTCTCATTGAGAGACAATGAAACCTAAGAACTTTTTAGAATATACCCCTAAGACCCACTTCGATAGATTCAACTTCATCTGGTGTGCATGAAATACCCTAAACGCTTCGGCTAGATTGCGAATATGGTAATTGGTGGTCTTGCTCTTCACGAGCATGTCGTCTACGTATACCTCCATATTACGATCGATCTATTTTCCGAATATTTTATTCATGAGCCTTTGATAAGTTGTGCCTGCATTCTTTAGACCGAAAAATATAACCTTGTAACAATAGATGCCTTGATCAGTCATGAATTAGGTATGCTCCTCGTCCTCTTGGCTCATCCTGATCTAGTTGTCGCCTAAGTAAGCATCCATAAAACTCAATAACTCATGACTAGAAGTGGAGTCCATCAATAGGTCGATCTTGGGCAATGAGAAGTAATCCTTTGGCTAGGCATTGTTGACGTCAGTGAAGTCGATACACATCTTCCATTTCTCATTACTTTTCTTGAACAGAACAACGTTGGAAAGAAAGTCCGGGTATTGGACTTCCTTGATGAACCAGGCATCCAACAGCTTTCAACCTCATCCAAAATGGCTATAAGCTTCTCAACGGAGTGGCTTCTCCATTTTTTCCTGACTGATTTGCAGTCGGGATCAAGATCTAACTTGTGGACCATTACTCTGACCGAAATCCCAAGCATATCGGCAGGTGTCCATGTAAAGATATCTGTGTTTTGCCTCAAGAAGTTAATCAGCTCGTCGCGCAGGGGTCTACCGAGTGAACTCCCGACATGTACACACTTTTCTAGATCATCCATCAAAGGTATGAGGTCAATGGCCTCTTCAGACTGCACCTGCTACAAGGTTGTCTCATCTTGATGATCCAACTCTTCTACTTGCCTCTCGACGCCACTTGGTGCTATCTGCAACATGTAGCACATCCATCCAATTATTTGGTCACCCAGCACTTCGCCAATACCACATGTTGTTGTGAATTTTATTTTTAAGTATGGTATCAAAGTGACAGCTTTGAATACCGCTAGGCTCGGTCGGTCTAGGATGGCGTAGTACACAGAAGGCAGGTCGACAACAAAGAAGGTGAGCATGCGGCTCACCATTCTGAGGTACGTGCCCAGAGTGACCTCTAGGTGTATTGTTCCTTGGATGGCTACTGGCTCATTATCTAGCCCATATTGTGGTCCTTTGGCTAGTTTGAGTTAATTCTTTTAAAGTCCTAACTTAAAGTATGCATTGGATAGAGTAAATCTCTTAAACTTCCATTATTAACCAAAACTTGTTTCAACTGGTAGTCAAACGTGCCATCTAAAAGGAGCACAGCTACACCCAGGGGATCTGAATGGGAGGAGATTACATGTGTCATATCATTATCACTAAAACTATTGATGTCTTCCCCCACCCTTTGCTTCTTGTGTTTGTCTAGCTTCTCCTGGTGATCGATTAGGTGCGTCGTGGTAGGTCGGGTGGTCATCATATTGACCACTCCAACTACTACCCGTTCCTCGGTTGGGGTTGATTCGATCTATCGCCACCTAAAGTTTTGGAGCTTTGCCCAGGGTTCCTCAGAAACTTCACGAAGTGGCCCCGGTGGATCAGCTCTTCAATCTCCTACTGCAGCATGCAACAGCCTTCCGTGCTGTGTCCCAATCATTGAAAAAAATTGAAATATTTTGATGAATCTCCTCTCTCTGGGTTCTTCATTTGCTGTGGCCACTTCACAAATTTTTCCTCCCAAATTTGCATCAAGACGTTACCCGGGGTGTTGTTCAACGGAGTCAGGCTTATGGGCGAGAACTCCTTTCGAGCCTATGGCTCAACTATGAGCATCTTCCTCCGAGAGTAGTCACTGCTCTCACTTTTCCTCTTTCCCTCTGCCGGGAAAGAGTGCGGCTGGTCAGTCTGCTCTGGACACTTTGCCTCGTTGGCTTTTTCAGCAGCCATGTAGGCTTAGGTAGTAGCTTCCACTTCCTAAAAGGTTTGCAGATTTTTTGTTGACCAATTGCTTGAAGAAGTCACCTGGTCCTAGTGCGGAGATGAAGCTGATGAGCTTCACTTCTTCAGTGAGCTTGGGTATCCTCCTAACTTCAGCAACGAACCACTCTAGGAACTTCCTCGGGTTCTTGCCCTACTTCTGCTTTATGTGAGCTAGATGTCATGGCTACCTCTCCTCACAACGGCTTGAGGCGTATTGAACTAGGATGCTATCCGTGAGGTCCTAGAAGCTTCATATTGAATTTACCATGAGCTGGTAGAACCATATCCTACCATCCCCCTTTAGAGTGAGAGGGAAGCACTGGCACATGGAGGCCTCCTCCAAGCCTTGGAAGTTCAGAAGGGTGCGAAAGTGATCCAGGTGGTCTATGGGATCAGTGCTCCCATCATAGGGTTCCAGGGCTGGCAACTTGAACTTTTGCTGCAACGGTCAGGTCCAAATCTCCATGATGAACGAAGATCTCTTCAAATCGGTCGTGTGTTCATCTTCATCCTTGAACACGTGATTCCAAATCTTCTAAATATTCTCCTCCACCCGGGAGGAGTTTTCAGATCTTTTGGAGATGATGTAGGTCCTCAACTCGATTCTTTCTGCCGTGCGGCATGGAGCCATTCAACTGCTGCCGCTCATGGATTAGATGACTCGAGAGTGTGAGGCCCCAGAACCAAAAATGTGATAATTAGATGTAATTAAAATTATTAGTTTTATTAAGAGGCCAAACATGTAGCTAAAATGATAGTTGAAAGTAAAAAGTTAGAAAAATACCCGAGTTTAGCAAGCAGCCAAACGGTGCATGCTGTGCGCCGAGGCGCTACAGCGGGCACATTTAGAAGAATGTAGCCCGCTTGCCGCACGCCTCCTCGGCGCTCGAGCGCATTTAGCAGAATGTAGATGCTCGCTGAGCGCTCGAGGCACGCTCGAGCACGGCCCTGACTTTTGCCCGCGTGCTGACTTCTTTTTTGTTATAAAAGGGAGGAGAAAAGGGAAAAGGGAAAAGGGAGAGAGAGAGAGAGCAGACCATGCATGAAGGAGAGAAAAAAGTGGAAGAAGAGAAGAGGCAAAGGGAAAATCGCTAGTTCCGATCCACACCCAGTAAAGATAACAGTAGATCGGGACAAGGCAAGTGTACTTCGGACGTTGTTTATTATTTTCACTGATTCTCTTGCTTTAAAGTTGATAAAAATGTTCTAAAATGATGTTGATGCATGTTTAAAGTAAATGAA
>JAOVVI020011013.1:0-12825 GCA_028571085.2 Nepenthes alata
ACGGCCTTGCGGGGTCCATGGGCATTTTCCGGAAAAAAAATGGACTCCGGGGATGCCTCTTTATAAAAGGAGCATAAAACCTTTCCAATCTGGATCACTCTATCAAAGGTCCCGGTGAAATTCTGGACCCCCTGGGTCAGAGTTGGATTGCAAGTGTGGTGGGTAAGCTAATACAATTAGACCCTGTTACACAATAATTGGAAAGAATGAGTTTTTCCAAGGTTTGTGTAGAGGTGGGAGCCGATGCAAATTTGCCTTCCAAAGTACGCATTAGGGCAGGGAGCCCTACCCTGCTACCTGATTAGTCTTACTCTAAGGTAACCATTGATTACCAGTGGAAGCCAGTTAGATGTGGTCTCTGTAAACATATTGGGCAAATTGCTTCCCAATGTAATTCCACAAAGGTCAATAGGCCTACTGGAAGGATTTTGACTGAGACTAATCCCAGTTCATCCCATGGTAGAGACTCTAAAGTCCCAACTTCTGTGTCTCCTGTGAAGAACATTTCAAGGACAAATGACTCCCATCTTTCCTCCGGGGAGCAGGGGAATTTGGTGCATTAGAAGGATGCCCTGTGTCTGGCAACTATGACCTTCCTTCTGATTCTGGAAATTCGTACAGCTCTTCTACTGTAACTCTGACTCTAAGGGAGGCACATGGCCCTGCAGTGAAATGTTCAAACTCCTTTGATGCTCTCCAACTGGGAGAGGATTTTATCTAGCCCCCTGCGGTTGGTGAGGAACCTACTCCTGGGGATATGAAGAGTAAAGAGGTCGTTAGGAGGGGAGTAACTTTGCATGATCTAGAGAAGGTTCAGTCTGTGATTGAACAGCTCAACCCCCAAGGATCCTCTGATGGAGCTCCTAGTTCCTAGCCATGCTCACCCAGGTTGGCCATGCCAACTGGTAAGAACAGTGTGGATTGCGACCTTTCAGCTACAGCTAAGGAAAAGCCTTTGCATGCTCCAGTTCTGGTTGAAGGGGTACTTGAGAATCAATCCTTGAATGTGGCGCTTTCTATTATTGGTGCTGATTTGGTTTTAACACCCAATTCTATTACCAAACTTTCTAGTAAGTACTCCCAGGATGCTTCTGATCAGGTTGAGGAGGAAGTGGAAGATGAGGACGATTTTTCCGACCCAATGCTTAATGCCCTCAAGATGTTGCTGGAGGCTAATGCTACCTAGATATATTTCGATTCTTTAACTTCGGAAGGAAGGAAAACTATGCATGATTTCATGGAAAAATCTTTGCTAGCTGTAACTGAAGAGGCGAGGGACAGTCTGCCAGGTGATTTATTTGAAGCTATCTAGTTGTTGGTGGTAGCCACAACTACTCCACTATATATTGCATCCTTGTCCACTGCTAGGAAGAAGGTAGTAGTTGATTTTCTGGATACTTTGCTGAAAACGGAGCCTAAATTTCCAAATATTAATTTTAGCTAATTAAGTGGCTTAGTGGTGGGTCTCCATATAGATGATGAATCTGCCTCCATTTGCTCACAGCAGCAATCAGATAGGAGAGTAAGAGCTGTGCATTCCAATCAGACTCAGGAAGGGGCGCTTCAGGTTTCCACCCCTCCTCCTCCAGCGCAAGATGGAACCTGGTAGCAAGCCAACTCCAGGAGACACCGAACATCCAAGAGCTCTTGGGATTCCTTTGGCAAAAGTATCAGCCGGTCGTAGTTCCACCCCTGATCATTACTCCCTGAATAGTATGGTCCAGGTTTGCCGATTGGTATGTATTTACCGGAAAGCATATGTTGATTGTTATGGTTTGCTGATTTGTTCCCGACAAAGATCATTTGGCCGGATTGTGGTTTTTGCTGGTTAGCTGCCAACGCTGGGATCGTTGGCCGGCTTGTGGATTTGCCTTGTTTGATTTTGCCTGGTATGAAGAAATGCTAGGATGGTTTTTTGGCCGGTCAATGAGTTGACCGGCCAAAATGGCGCTATTGTTAGGCTTTGGGCACCTAAAAAAAGGGGGGGAGGATCTTGGGCTGATCAACTAATTGACTGGCACAATGGGTTTTCGCCGGTCAAAGTGCTGACCAGCCAATTCGGCCTAGGATCTTGTAGGCTGCCGGCGTAGCATGGAAGATTTGCTGCCTTTGTCTGGTTAACAGGATACCAGATTGGAGATGCAATTTTGGCGCGCTGGGTGGAGGCCTTTGGCCAGTCAACGAGTTGACCGGCAAACTTAGTGCTTTCGTTTGGATGGTATGCCTTTAATTTTCCTGGTTTGTTGATTCGGTGACTCTTACCGGTTTTGTGTTTTTGCTGGTGTTAAGTAATTTGCCGGAATGTTGCAAATTGCCGGATTGGAGGATTATACTGGATTGGATATGTTTTAAAGAAAACAAAAGTGGAAACTCATTCCGACTCCTCTTTCCCTATGATCCTGAAATGGGCGGAATGGTATTCATTTGACTGATACGGCCGGTTTGGTAGATTGGTAAAAAAAGAAAATCTATTTACTCTGAATTTTGGTGACTCCGAATTTTGTCACTCTGGATTTTCTATTCACTTCGAATTTTGGTGACTCCGAATTTTGTCACTCCCGATTTTATATTCACTCCGGATTTTATATTCACTCCGAATTTTGGTGACTCCAAATTTTGTCACTCTGGATTTTCTATTCACTCCGAATTTGGGTGACTCTGAATTTTGTCACTACGGATTTTAGTGACTCCGGATTTTGTCACTCCGAATTTTATATTTACTTCGGAATTTGGTGACTCTGAATTTTGTCACTCCAGATTTTCTATTCACTCCGGATTTTATATTCACTACGGATTTTGGTGACTCCGAATTTTATATTCACTTCGGATTTTGGTGACTTCGCGTTTTGTCACTCCGGATTGTGGTGACTCCTAATTTTATATTCACTCCGGATTTTGATGACTCAAATTTTGTCACTCCAAATTTTCTATTCACTTCGGATTTTGGTGACTACGAATTTTGTCACTCTGGATTTTATGACTTTGGATTTTGGTGAGTTTGAGACTTGACTAGTTCTGGAGAAAATTACCAAATCCTTGAAATCAATTGCTCTGACACGGATCTCGTCTGAGTTATCATATGTCAATCATCAAGCTGTGTCTTTTCCGTTGCCGCTGTTTAAGTAACCAGCTTCTGATTGACCCGCGTTCCTTGATAATATTCGAATTCGAAAGTGTGAATTTGAAAGGATGCATCTCTTCGAAATCATATCAGGGTTTTTCTTCTTCATTTTTTTTTACCGTTCTTCATTCCTTCTTTCTTCTCCCTACTCTTGGCTTCAGAGTACTTCAATGGCGCCCAAAGTTGAGTTGACTAAGTCCGTTATCACTACTGAAGAAATGAGAAACATTATTTCCCAATACAAAATTTCAAGAACTTACTTATTCTCGATTCCGTCTGAAATGGACAGAGCATGCTCTCCTCTGAAGGGTTTTATCACTATGTATGAAGCTCATCTGAGAAGCGGTCTTCGATTTCCTGTAGCGCCTGAGTTGCGCACCACTTTCATTGTTCTTGGTGTGCCAATCGCTCGTTATCACGCAAACGCTGTAAGGTACTTTTACAACCTCTATATATTTTTGTCTCCGTGGTGTGACATTAAATTTCACGACTGTCAAAACTTTGTTCAAATTTTGTCAAAATGGGGACTGGATATCCTTATCTCCCAGTGAATTGAACATACGTGGAGTTATGCGAAACGGTAAAAAAGTGGAAAGATTATTTTTTTCTTTCTAATTGTTCCTCAGTTAGGTATCCCTAACGTATGGGGCAAAATACCCGAATCTTTTATTAGCAAATTTCTCCTGGTGAGGAAGAGTCTGCAAAACTCTTGATTGAAATGATAAAAATGAATATGGAGTCATTTAGTGATAGGGATCGTTTGTTTTCTCCTGAAATTTTTGTGCTTGCTAAATGGGGGCCCCTAGCTGAAAGAATTGGAATATCGGATCCATCTCCTAGATGTCCCAAAAGGAAAATAAAAAATATAATGTCAAGGGAGCGTAAACATCAAGCTGTGTCACCAAGCTCATCGCTTTCCTCTGATACTGCCGAAGTTGGCATTCCCATATCTGAAGGGTTAAAGGGAATAGATGGTTCATCCCTTTCCCTCCTTAGCCAATCACTGGAGAACAATCCTGCTATTGAGTCTTCGGCAGTCATTGAACCTGAAGAAAGGACAGTTGAAATTGAAGAAAGGATAATTGTTCCAATCAGTGAATCGACTCCTGCCCCAAAAGAATCCTCTGTTGGTCCGGTCGATTTTAGTGTTGGCTCAGTAGTGGAAAGGGCTATCAGGGAAATTTCAACACCGTCGGTTTTTGTCCCATCTCCCCCTCAAAGTTCAAGAGTTGATCGGCGGGAGAGAGAGTTGACCCTTTCAATTGATCCAATGGTTTCTTCTCCTCTTCGAAGTCCATCAATCCCAGGAGTGGAGCACATATCTACTCATGCCGCTTCACTTCGGCTGCCTTTGAAGACTGTAGCTCAGAAAGCTCATTACATTTCGATAAGATTCTCAAAAGAACTTTGCCTTTTTTCTAATGATAGAATTACTTCTAACTTTTCTTCGTATTAAACAGAATGACAAGATGGGCGAAATCTTGAATATCTGTTTAACCCAATGTGACATGAAAATTGAGCAGCTTGAGAAAGAAATCCAAAGTCTGGAGCAAACACATGTTGATCCGTCTATTCTTGAAGAAATGAAAAAACAGGTTAGTGTCGACGCCGCACAAATTGAGTCACTTCAAGTGAGGATTTCTAGCCTTGAGTTGGAGTTGCAGAAAACTAAAGATGATTTAAAGATGTCTGAAGAGCATGCATCTAATCTTAGAAGTGATAATGCCGTGTTAGGAGCAGAAATTAGGTATGGCTTAAACCAGAGGAGGTCCGTCCGGCTTTGAACGCTAGATTTTTAGATGGTATCATTGTATGTCGGCATATTGGTCTTATCTTGTATCCTCAATTCCCAACCAGCTTTTTTGATCCTAGGAATATGGCCGCTCGTCTCCGATCAAACTTAAAAGAAATTTCTGAATCTGGTGAATCTTCAATGCCGCCTCCACCAAGCCCTTAGCGTTAGCTTTATCTTTTTCTTATCCTTGTATTGATAACGAGAAGATTGTATCAAACACTTTTTTGAATGAAATGGAATCGAATTATTTGATTTTTTATTGAAAGAACTTTTTCAAATGTATTGCATTCCAACTCCTCAGCACTAATTTTCCATTCGAGGTGCGTAATTTGTAGGCTCCATTTTTTAATACAACAGAAACAATAAATGGACCTTTCCAATTAGGAGAGAGCTTATTTCTATTGGTAATTTTGCCGGTTGCCTCTATACTCAGGACCAAATCTCCCACGTCGAATTATCGTGCTTTTGTCCGCTTGTTGTAGTATTGTGCAATCCGTTGCTGATAAGCGGCTGTCTGTACTCTTGCTACTTCTCTAGATTCCTCCAGTAGATCAAGATTTTTTAAGTCGTGACTTGCTTTGGGAATCAAAGTTCTCTATCCGGAGGCTGGATAATCCAACCTCTACTGGTACTGCAGTTTCGGTCCCATAGCATAGGTTGAACGGCGCCTCTCGTGTTAGCTCTTTAGGAGTCGTTCGGTAGGACCATAATACTGAAGGTAGTTTATCTACCCAAGAGCCCGAAGCGCCTTTTAGCTTTGTTTTCAATCCATGTGGTAAAGTATGGTTGGTTACCTCTACTTGGCCATTTGATTATGGGTAGGCAATCGAGGTATGTGCTAATCGGATCCTCAAATTGAAACAATATTTGGTGAAACAATATTTGGTGAAACGCTTCCCAGTGAACTGGGTTCCATTATCAGTGACTATCATTTCTGGAATCCCAAATCGGCAGACAATGTTTTGTCGTACAAATTCTGTTGCATTATGTTCGGTTATTTTTGCCAAGATAAAAGCTTCAACCCACTTGATAAAATAATCAATTCCCACGATGACAAATTTTTTCTGTCCAGCTGCTACTGGGAAAGGTCCAAGTATGTCCAGCCCCCATTGCGCAAACGGCCATGGAGCTTGTAACGATTTTAATTCGGTCGGAGGTGCATAAGGCATGCTACCGTAGATTTGGTAGTTTTCACATTTTTTGATAAAGTCAGCGGCATCTTTTTTCATGATCGGCCAATAATAGTCCTGTCGCATCAATTTGAAGGCCAGATTCTTTTCTCCTATGTGGCATCCATATATCCCAAGGTGGACTTCACTTAATGCGTTGTCTGCTTCCTCCGGAGTGAGACATCTCAAATATGGGATGAAGTATCCACGATGATACATTTTCCCATCTATAATTGTGTACCAACTAGCCGTTTTTTTATGCGCTTAGCTTCGTCCTGGCTTTCTAATACAATTCCATTAGAAAGGAATCGATAATAATGAGTCATCCAGTTCTCATTGCTGGTGACTTGTTTCATGATCAATCTCCTCAACTTGGAGAAGTCAGGATTTCTCGCATACTTCGGGAATACTGCTTCGAATTTTCTATGGTTGCTGCCTTTGCTAGTTGGTCAGCTTTCCCATTTTTTGTTCTATAAATATGGGTCACATCTATTTATCAAAGTCCAGAAACGCACTTCTTACCTTTCTAAGGTACCTTGTGAAACATAGCTTTGACACTTTGAAGTTCCCTCGAATTTGATTAACCATCAGCTCGGAGTTACTATAAATTGCAGTATGCTTTGCTGAGCATTCTCTGGCTAACCATAGTTCGGCTAACAAAGCCTCGTATTCAGCCATGTTGTTGGTTGCTGGGAACGAAAGTTTTAGTGAGTACGGTATTTCCATACCTTTCGGAGTTTTTAACACCACTCCGGCTCCATTGCCAGATCGTGTGGATGATTCGTCTACATGCATAATTCATACAGCAGGTAATTTAGCTCAGTCAATGTCTTGATTTTTCATCTCATTATTTTGGGCTAAAATTGAAGTTTCGACTAGAAAGTCAGCCAATGCTTGCCCTTTGATAGATGGTATTGGCCTGTATTCAATGTCAAATTCTCCAAGTTCTATCACCTATTTAACCAGCCTTCCAGATGCATCAAGTTTTTGTAATATTCCCCTGAAGGGTTAATCAGTGAGGACGATTATCTTATGAGCCTGGAAGTATGGCCTTAGTTTTCTTGTCGAATAACATGTGCCAATACTATCTTTTCAGCATGTGTATAGCGACTTTCTATATTTGATAGAGTTTTACTAACGTAGTAAATCGGCCGCTGCATATCTGCCTGCTGTTGCATCAAAATCGAACTTAATGTCACATCAAAAACTGCTAGATATAAAAATAACTTTTCTTCCTCTCGCGGTGATGTTAGGAGAGGAGGGGTGACTAAATACTCTTTTAATTCTTGAAAAGCTGTCTGGCATTCTTCATTCCGCTGAAAACCATTGGTTTTTGTTTCCCTTAAGGCTCTAAAAAATGGAAGGTATTTTTCTGCTGACCTGGATAAGAAACGAGAAAGTACAGCGAGTCTTCTGGTGTGCCGTTTAATTTCTTTAATGGTCTTTGGCGGGCTCATCTCTACAATCGCCTTTATCTTTTTAGGATTGGCTTCAAGTCCTCGCTTTAAAACTTTAAATCCCAAGAACTTGCCCGAAGATACTTTGAAAATGCACTTATTTCGATTTAATTTCATGCGGTGTTTTCGGAGCACTTCAAAGTCCTCTTCTAAATCTGTGGTATGATCGTCTATGAAATTAATGTTAACAAGCATATCATCCACATATACTTCCATGTTTCGGTCGATTTGAGCTACAAATATTTTGTTAACCAATCGTTGGTATGTGGCGCCAGCATTCTTCGGACCAAACGACATTACTTTGTAGAAATAAGTTCATTGGTCGGTCATAACGGAGATATGTTCTTCGTCTTCTGGACACATGCTAATTTGGTTGTAACGAGAGTATGCGTCCATGAAGCTGAGTAATTCATGTTCGGATGTTGAATCTACCAACAAATCAATCCTTGGTAAAGGAAAACTGTCCTTTGGACAGGCCTTTTTATGTTGGTAAAATCAACACACATCTTTCATTTTTCGTTACTTTTCTTTACCATAACTACATTTGAGAGCCAGTTTAGATACTGGACCTCCCTGATAAAATCGGCATCCAGTAATTTTTTCACTTCCTCCCTAATTGTAATGAGCTTCTCAACTCAATTGTTCTTTCGCTTTTGCCTAATGGATTTGTGATTGGGATCCAAACCCAATTTGTGAACTATTATTTCAGTTTGAATTCCTGGCGTATTAGATGATGTCCAGGCAGAAACATCCCGATTTTGCTAGAGGAAATCTATTAATCGACATCGAACTGGCTCGGTCAATGAATTTCCTATTTGTATGCACTTTTTCGGATCTGCTGGATCTAATAGAATTAAACCAGTTACTTCTCCATACTAGACTTGTAGGGTATTTTCATCACGATAATCAAAATCTTCTACCGGCTGATCTTGAACAATTTGCTTGACTTGAGACCAATAACAAGTTCGGCCGGTCACTTGATCTCCCAATATTTCTCCAACACTAAATGGTGTTGGGAACTTCTCTTTTTAAATGGGAAATGGATGTTATCACCCCAAATGTTGTTAGGAAGGTCGACCAAGGATTGCATTATAAATAGAAGGCAGGTCGACCACCAGGAAGGTAAGTTTGTGGGATGCTGTTCTGGGATAAGTCCCCAATGTGACCTCCATTTGGACGGTCCCTTGGACAGTGACTGTTTCATTTCCCACTCTATACAGTGGTCAACTAGTAGATCTGAGTTGGTTAATTTTTAAATCCAATTTAATAAAGGTATCAAGATAAAATAAATTATTAGAGCTTCCATTATTTATAAGTATCCATTTCATCCGGTAATCTACATTACCATCTGAAACTAAAGCTAATACAACTAATGGATTAGAGTGCGGCGACTGGACATGATCCATGTCTTCTTTACTAAAGCTAATTATATCATCATTTTTAAATTTTTGTTTTTTACCACTCTTGACGGCATCCGGTCGATCAGAGGGACGAGCCTTGGCCGGTCTAGTGGTTATTATATTTACCACTCTGTCTGCTATACAATTTTGTGGTTGTGATTGCTCCGTTTCTTCTTTTTCTATCCCACTAGAGTCATACTCTGGGCTTTTTATAAACTTTGCGATGTGTCCCTTCCGAATTAGATTTTTAATTTTTCTTGGTAGAGTCCAACACTCTTCAGTACCATGTCCAGGGGAACGATGGTAGTGATAGAACTCTCTTGGATCTCCACTTTCAGGATTCTTCAGAGCCGTTGGCCACTTAAAGAATTTTTTCTCCCGTATCTACATGAGGATGTTTGTTATGGAATCGTTTAATGGAGTCAGATTGAAAGGTCTAAATCCCCTTCGTGCTTCGCCCTTGGATTTCCTTCTGGGCTCTTTTGGATGAGACCTTTAATTTTCTCTTTTTCTTTTATTTGGTGACCCTTGACCAGAAGGATTCACCCTAATGGGCTTCTTGGCCTCATTGACCTCTTCTGCTACCACGTATGATCGTGCAGTAACTTTCACGTCTCTGAAAGTCTGTGAATTCGTGTGGGCCAAATGCTTGAAAAATTCACCTGGCTCCAGATTTGATATGAAAGTGTTTAATTTGATTTTGGCAGTGAGGCGTGGAATCTGATGAGCTTTAGAGGTAAATCTTGCCAAGTAACTCTTCAAACTTTCATTCGGACTCTGCTTGATCCAAGCCGAGTGCCAGGGCTATTTTTCTAACCTCCGACTTGAGGTGAACTGAGAAAGAAAACTGTCTGCTAAATCTTGGAACAACCGAATGGAATTGGAAGGCATTCGGTAGAACCAAATTCTCGCATCCCCTTTCATATTTAAAGGGAAGTATTGACACATCATCATTTCATTTAAGCCTTGAAAGCTTAGTAGTGTTCGGAAGTGATCCATTGGATGAGTACTTCCGTCATAGGTGTCCATGGTTGGCATCTTGAATTTTTGGAGAAGTGGATAGGTTCATATCTCCGTTGTAAATGGGGATCTCCTCAAATCATTAGTGCGTCCCTCAAATTATTTTCCCAAAAAGATAATTCCACATCTTTTTCAACTTCTCCTCCTTTCGAGGAGTTGCAGCGAATTTTTTGACATTGAGGTAAGTCCTCAACTCTTCTGGAGCTTCAAATCGGTATGGTTGGACGTTTTTGCCAACTGGCGGCAAGATGGAAGAAGATTCCTCTCGGTCAAGAGGTCTTCTCTCACTTCACGGATTTCGTCGTTCTGGGCTGTCTTCAATGGATCTTGGGCCCAATCAGCCTTCTAATCGAGATCGGCCTCCGCTTCTTTCTCTTGCAAACGTCATCTCTTGATCAGATATCCGCTGATCAAGTTCGGCCGGTTTCCTCTTCCGCCTATCCCTCATAGAGGTGGGAATATGCGTTGCCAAAGAATGCGCGTCTGGTTTTTGAGGTCCTAATTGTTCGCACAGAGTTTGTAAAGCTTGAGACATATGATCTATCCGTGTGTTCATTCCTTGTATGAGTTGAGTTTATTGATTCTCTTTTTGCCCATCTAAAGGAGGGTTATTCTCAGGAATGGTGTTCCCTATTACGGGAGCGCCTACATGAGTTCGGGTATTAACCATTTTTAAACATTTTTAGTGGTAAAGCAATCTTTTAGTCGCTTCCTATAGACGGTGCCAATATTACGGTTATAGATCCGGATTGAATTGGAGTTGATTGATTCTTCGTTGTTTTAACCCAAGACTTGCACAACATCAAGGAAAACAAGAGAATCAAAGGGCCAAAAGGAGGCAATTTCCCGGCAGACTCTCCAACATTCAAGTCAGTAATGTCCTTTGAATTGAAATAAAAAGGAAAGATGTATTTTTTAAATGGGAATATTCAAAATCATCCTTTGTCTATTTTTTGAAGTAAAAATCTCTCCTCCCACTGAAGGATTGCTTCGTACTTATAAAAGGCAATCTTTCCGATTTCATAACTATTTCGGATAAGGACAATCAGTTGGTTTAACTTCAGGTCGGTTATTATCGGTTTCACTCAAAGTGAAACGTGGGAGTTATCCGGAATCTTTCTAACTTACCTCATGGGCGGTTGCTTATGGATTTCAGTAATCCGTTTTGGGCTTTAATTAATGGGCCAATGTATTGAATCGCTCAGTTGACTGTACCCATCACATTTATTTATAATAAGTATTTTTAGAGGTTAAATGTTTAATCCTTTAAAGTGTGGACCAAATAAGATAATAAAAATATTAAGAGAAAATTATTTTAAAAAATATGTATTCCGATTTAATTGTTTCCAATTGAAGAAGCTATTGGAGATCTCAAACGTTTACAACATGCAGTCCATTGAAAAGTTTGTTTCCGGCATTTTAAACATTTCCCGGCGTGGCAATGCGGCGGAAGACATTATATAAAACAAAGTTGCTGTCACCTCTGGGATTGTCGAGTTTTAAATCCAACAATTTATATTTTTTATTATTAAAAAAATATAAAAATATATATTTTTTAAATTTTTTATTTTTATTTATTATTATAAAAAAAATAGTCAAATCTAATAGTTCTAGAGAACGTCGCAGCGTCCAAGTTCTCAAATAAAATATAGTCGATATATTTTACTTTTTACCCAATTATTACTTTTGCTTTATTTGCGTTAGACTTATTCGATAGGAAAGTAAGGGACCCAAAAATCCTGCAATGTAAATCATGTGTTTTGATTTTTTTTTACTAAACCATATTTTATTTTTAATATAAATTTTATTATAAAAACTTTAAAAAATAATGCGAAGCATATATTTCACGTTACATAATTATCGGAGGGGGATAGTTAGATCTATAAATATGGGCAACTTTATATCCATTAAGTTATGTGCAAAGGGTATAAAATCACTTAAAAGTTTGTTCAAATATAAAAAAAATTGAAAAAAAATTAATAAAAAATTAAGGGAAATTATTTTTTATATTTAAATTGTATGAAAATTACAAATATATATATTAAAAAATTAATAAAAATTATGTGCTAGAATGCTATATTTGAGAAATATGACCTTTCTTTATTTTTATTTTTTCCCACAAATTTTATTTTCTTCAAACTTTTTTTAATTTAAATAAACCCTAATTATATCTTAAATCCAATTCTATGCATTGAAAAAAAATAAAACATAAAGATATTATTATCCATATGATGATGTTACCCAACATTACCCAAAATCACTGAGAAAAAATCCCTCCTCTAAATTACAGGGTTGGCCCCACATCTGCACTATACAATTTTATAATATTTGAAATAAACTGTTTTTCAAACACAAATAACCAATCCAATCGATACACCAATAGAAGATTTGGCAGCCACCACATCAAATCATCAATATCTTTGGTTTTATAGTTGGATTGGCACTTCATAAAAAGCCTATGTGCTTAGATTAAAATACAACTGCACAAGAGAAAACTGAGAAAAAACAGGAATACAACTTAACCAGCTCCAGAGAAAATTCAACCTGCCTACACAAGGACAAAAAAATTATCAGGATAGAGCTATATCAACAAATTCCTGGGTGGCGGCAGCAGCGGAGGGGTGGTGGGGGAGGGCGGATTGTACACTTTCCCCTATCTACAACAGGCTTGCCATGCATTCCTATGCCCGAATTGGAAGTCCGTAGTTGCGGAATGTCCTGATCATCCCATCCGAACCCGCCGTCGCGATCACGAGGGCCCATGTTGCCGAAAGAGCTGTTCCGCTACGACGCTGTGGCTGCGATGGGTCGTGACTTAAATCCATCGGAGGCAATATTTCCTCAGGCCACATTATAGAGTCCC
>JAOVVI020011014.1:0-12824 GCA_028571085.2 Nepenthes alata
CTGGATACGCCCCCATGAGATTGAGCAGCTGATGTGGTCACGGATGTGGGAAGTGGTCAATATGTGTCGGCGTATCACGCGGCTTATTGACTATAATTTCCTGGTTCACCTGTTTAATATGTCAAACAGGTCGGCCCAGGCCCGCAAAAGTCTCGTGAGGCATCCGCGAGACGGTCAGGCGCCGCCTCTGCCACCTCTTTAGCCTTTTGTCAATTTTTGGTCTTCCCTTTGTTTTATGTATATTGTAATGCGTTTGAAAGTAATAAAATGAGAATTTCTCCACTTTGTGTCTATTTCTTTTTACTGCTTTGTGCTTGCATATTTGTTGTACTCGACGGCCAACTCAGTCGGCTGGCGGCCATTGCATTACTGCCAAAGGATTGAGATCCTTAGGTTTTTTTTGTAGGCGGCTATGTGTGTGTTAGCTGGCCTAGTAGTGGCGGCTTGTGAATGAAGCCTGGTGGTGTGCCCAAGTGCTGACTTGGGCGGCCAGCCTTGGAGAAGAATCTTTCTCCATTCAACCATTGTTGACTGATCATGCTATCTCCTCGTAAAGGAGGTCGTCGCGTGTGTTGTGCTAGCCCCCTAAGATTTTGATCGCTAGCGGGCCACTTGGATGACCAAGGTTTAGATTCAACCACCTATGGGCCGCCTGGATGACCAGGGTTTAATACGATCGCTAATGGGCCGCTCGGATGACCGAGATTCATACTAGACCACTTATGGGCCATCTGGATAACCAAGGTTTAAATACGACCACTAATTGGCCGCTTGGATGACTGAGGTTCATGTTCGACAACTTATTGGCCACCTGTATGACCAGGGTTTAGTAACGAGAGGGTGAAGACCCTCCCGACTTATGGGCAGTTTAGGTCGGGTAACCTGCAAAGAAAACACATATATATCATGCACACATGAAAGGGAAGGTAGTATGCTAAGGAAACACTCATTTTGACAAATTGAAACAAGCAGGCGAATGCGTACACACAATAATGCTAATACATACCTGGACCCTTTATTGGAAGTAGTGTTTGAGGTGAACTGCGTTCCACGTTTGCGGGACCAACTTTTCGTCTTAGTTTTGGAGTTTGTACGCTCCATTTTGCAGGATAGCGGAGACTAAGAAATGCCCTTCGCAATTAGGGGAGAGCTTGTTGTAGCCGACCAGCTTGCCTGTGGCCTCGACACCTAGCAGGACCAGGTCCTCAACATCGAATTGTCGCACTTTAACCTTTTTATTATAGTCTCGGGCGATTTGAAGTTGGTAGGCAGCTGTCCGTATTCTGGCGGCGTCGCGGGCTTCATCCAACAAGTCTAGGTGTTCCCTGATTTTCTGGGAGTTACCCTGTGGGTCAAACGATTTCACCCTAAGACTTGAAAGCCCTATTTCGACAGGGATTACCGCTTCAGTCCCGTAATAGAGACTGAAGAGTGTCTCGTACGTTGATTCTTTTGGGGTTGTCCGGTAAGACCAGAGAACTGAGTGGAGCTCATCTACCCAACAGCCCCCTGCGTCTTCCAGCTTGGTCTTTAACCCATGGAGTAGCATTCGGTTCGTGACCTCCACCTATCCATTCGCTTGGGGGTATGCCAACGAAGTGTGGACCAGCTTGATGCCAAGGCTGGTGCAATACTTGGTGAAGTGTTCTCCTAAAAATTGGGTCCCGTTGTCGGTCAAGATGACCTCTGGGATGTTAAATCTGCAAATAATATTCTGGCGAAGGAATTCAAGAGTGTTGTGCTCTGTAATTTTCGCGAGTGAGATGGCCTCGACCCACTTGGTGAAGTAGTCAATGCCACGATGATGAACTTCCTTTGCCCCGTGGCAATGGGAAATGGGCCGAGAATATCGAGCCCCCATTGCACGAAGGGCCATGGGGCCTGAAGTTTCTTCAGGTCAGCGAACGGCTGGCAGTATAGGTTACTGTGAAGCTAGCAGCTTTCACACTTCTTCACAAATTCCAGCGCATCCTTTTTTATCGATGGACAATAGTAGCCCTGCCGCATGATCTTGAAGGCTAAGTTTTTTCCACCAACATGTGCTCTGCAAATCTCGAGTTGAACTTTGTCCAAGGTGTAGTCAGCCTCTTCGGGAGTTAAGCATCAGAGGCATGTGGTTGAGTAACCACAGCGATATAGCCGCCCATCAACCACAGTTTACCAGCCGGCTGTCTTTTTGATTTTCTTAGCCTTCTCTACGTCTTCTGGCAACGATTCGTCAGCCAAATAGCTAAGGTAAGGCGTCATCCAATTTTTTATTTCAAAAATCTGCATCGCCTCCTGCCTCACTATGTTTGAAGCGTTCAGAATCTCCCTCATGTCCCTTGAGTACTGTTCTGGATTATCGGCTGTAGCGGCTCTAGCCAGCTGGTCCGCATTCTAGTTTTCAGTTCTGGGAACATGAACCAGGGTTAGTTTGTCAAAACCCTGTGCGGCCTCCCTCGCCTTTGCCAAGTACTTGATCAGGTGAGGGTTGCTTACCTCGAAGTCTCCGTTAACCTGGTTAACGATTTGTCCGGAGTCGCTATAGACCGTTAACCTCTTGGCAGAGCACTCCTTTGCTAATTATAATCTGGCTAACAGGGCTTCGTATTAGGCAATATTGTTGGTTTCCAGAAAATCAAGCCTGAGGGAATACTTCACCTCAAACCCGTCTATGGTCGTGAGGACCACTCCAGTGCCACTGCCGGCGTCCGTAGATGATCTGTCTACGTGGAGTACCCATTTTAGAACTCTGTCAAGCTGTACTGTGCTTTCTACGGGTTGTTCTTCGAGAACTAGGGTTGTAGTCTCAACAATAAAGTCGGCCAGAGCCTACGCTTTTACAGCAGGTCTGGGTCAGAATTTGATGTCAAACTCGCCCAACTCGATAGCCCATTTTACCAAACGTCAAAAAATGTCGAGTTCCTGGAGTATATTTTTAGAGACTGGTCAATGAGAACCACTATGCAGTGTGCCTGAAAATATGGCCTTAAATTTCGCACAGAGAATACAAGCGCTAAAACAAATTTTTTTGCGTGTGAGTAGCGGGTCTCTGGGCCGGTCAATGTTTTACTCACGTAGTAAACCGGCCGTTGAGTGTCGGAGTCCAAGGGTACGAGGACGGAACTGAGGGATACCTCCGATACTGCCAGGTAATGATATTGCTTCAGTTCATCGAAGGCTATCTGGCAGACTGCTGTCCATTGAAACCCGTTGGATTTTGTCCCTCTTAGGGCCTTAAAGAATGGCTGGTACTTGTCGCCAGACTTTGCGAGGAAGCGGGACAATACAGCTAGCCATCCAGTTAATTGCTGGACGTCCTTCACGCTCCACGGGGGAGCCATGTCTACGAGGGCCTTAATCTTCTCTGAGTTTGCCTCAATCCCCCATTGGAAGACGATAAAATCTAAGAATTTACCTGAGGCTATTCCGAAGACACACTTAGCGGGGTTCAGCGTCATGTGATGCTTGCGGAGCACCTCAAACGACTCTGCCAGGTTGCGGATGTGGTCGCCTGTGACCCTTCTCTTTACGAGCATGTCGTCGACGTAGACCTCCATGTTACGACCAATCTATTTTTCAAACATCTTGTTGACCAGTCGTTGATAGGTTGCTCCAGCATTATTCAGTCCGGAAGGCATCATTTTATAGCAGTAGGTACCCTGATATGTCATGAATGAGGTTCGTCTTTTGGACTCATCCAGATCTGGTTGTGACCCGAATAGGCATCCATGAAGTGTCACGAACTCGAACCAAGCATGTTCATTTCAATAATTAATTATAATTTTTAAAATTTAAAATCCCAAATAATTTTAAACAAATAATACTAAGTCCTAAAAATCCGAATGTGTGACAAACCAAAATATACAATTCAACAAAATTAAAATCCTCACAGGACCTTATCAGATAATGATCCGGATAATATTCAAACTATTCCTAAAATATAACAATAAGCTCATATCCGGCCAATTCCATAATTCAAATACGTCAAATATCAATATAAACCATAATAAAACTGAAACTCACCAAATTAAACGAATATCTGACCGATCACGTCTTTACTCTAGTACTGAATCCAAACCTTCTACTCAAAAGGAAAAAAATAAAAAAATAAGCCTAATACCCAACAAATATCATATTTAGTCAAAATGAGTCCAATAAATCAGAGAAAGTGTCAAATGGATGAAAATCAAATCAAATTTCAGAATAAATCCAAATCGCAGATAAGATAAATTTAACCAAAATCTAATATCCAAATTTTAAAATCCAATGGTAGTCTCGTACTCAAATCAAACATCTAAGTCCAAATAAATATCCAAATTTTAAAAATAGTCATCGTCGGGATGTATATATATATAAAAATATATATATAATCAAAAGAGAGGTGATCCGAACCAATTCCAAAGTCAATATCGATCCGCATCTAAATCCAAGTTTGAGTCCAAATCTAAATCTAATGCCCGATCAGCTTGTGATCTAGGACAAAATTCGATAGCCGGATGATCCAATAGTGTGCGCAGAGACAAAAGCAGCACCGCGATAGCTATTCCAAGGGTCTGGATCAAAATATATAATCAAAATCATTTGTACGAGACATACCAAGCCCAATTATAGACAAAATCGGCGAAATCCAAATCCAGGTCTAAAAATCCTATCCAAATCAAAGTCCAATACCAATTAATACAAAAATATAAATTATGCACCAACTCTGGGTTCTAATTATTTAAAAACCAGCTTGAGTAAGAGTTACACATAATCCCGGTAACTTTAGGCTAAAATCCACGTACTGTGTCGCATAGATAAGGTTGCTCACTATATTTTACCATCCGCGACTTTGGGTGCATTCCTCAAGCTTGTCAGATATATTAGAACGTCTAAATATATTCTAAGGTCAAGTCAAATTATTCAAATGAGAAGGGTCACTACTCTAAGCCTTTTCTGTCGGCAAAAAGGGATTTCCAAATAAATATCCCCGTTGGGAGCTCGCCAGAGTTCCAATTTTAAAATCCAAATGTAGTGACCACAACACGGCATGTGCATGTGATTGCACGGCCAATGCAAAGTTTTATACTCATTTTTTATATAAATATATTAATATAAAAATATACTATATCCAATAAATTATTCAGACTTTCAGAAAAATATTAAACCCTCAAAAATCAGAAAACCCAGTCCAACAACGTCCAAAACATCCAATGAACTACACATGCATGTCCAAAATAAATTAAATGGGTATACAAAAATTTATTCACGTTAGTAAAATTTTTAAACAGTATCTCAAATATATCAAATGTGAAATTATATCAAAGAGGGGGTTTAGAGATATTTGTCTGAACCTCATACTTTAAAGATTTAAACAAATGATGTCCCAATGTGTCCGAATCACCACTTTCTCTCTCTACTGCACGCGGCCATTCTCTCTCCTCCCTTTCTCTCTCTTCATGCCCGTCTCTACCGCTCTCTCCTCACGCTGGCGGTGAAGACAACGACAGCAAGCTCAACGGCAGATGGCGGTGGACAGCGGCACTGAGTCGGCAATAATTTTCTCTCTCTACACGACCGCGAGCCTCCACCAAAATCACCAAAAATTTCAGTCAATTTTTACAAACTACACACATACAACCCAATAATCGACATCCACAAAGAGAATGGAAGGATTTAGATACCTTGATTTCATCGATTTCTTCCGGTAACGACGTCGGACGGGCGGCGACCGCATGGCTTCAGCTTGCGATTTCTCTCTCAACACACACCGGAGCACAAATGGAGGGTAACATCAGGAAGAGGGCTTTGCCGACTTGCTCTTCCGGTGTCGGGAGCTCCTGCAGGGGCGGCGGCGATGGCGCTCGCCCGCCTCCCTCTCTCTCCTCTCCTCCTTTCTCCTCCTTCTTCGAAACCCTCACCCCCGATCTTATCTCCTTCTTCTACAATTTCTTTTCTTTTTGTTTTTGTTTTCTTTTTTTATTTTCTTTTTTTTGTTATATATTATTATTGTTATTATTATTATTATTATTAGTATATTTTAGTTTTCTTTTATTTCAAAATCCAAATCAATATTTGGGTGGCAACACGAGCGCACCCCGAGCACAAGCCCAACCGATCCAAATATCATCCCAAAATTTTTTGATATTTAATTAATTTGGTCACGCCCAATTCGCTCAAAATTATAATTAATATTAAATTAATCCGAACAAAAATCTGAGATATTACTTGAAGCTTAGCAGCTCATGTCCGGCTGTCGAGACAACCAGCAGGTCGATCCTGGGCAAGAAAAAGCTATCCTTTGGGTAGGCTTTGTTGACGTCAGTAAAATCGACGCACATCTGCCATTTCCCATTGCTTTTCTTTACCAGGACGACGTTAGAGAGCCAATCCAAGTAGTGAATTTCTCTAATAAATCCTGCGTCCAGCAGTTTCTTCACCTCCTCTCAGATGGCGATCAACTTTTTCACGGAGTGGTTTCTCCACTTCTGCTTGACGGCCTTCCGGCTAGGATCAAGCCCCAACTTGTGGACCATCACCTCAGCCGGAATCCCAGGCATGTCTGCAGGAGTCCATGCAAAAATATCAGTGTTCCGTCGTGGGAACGTGATCAATTCATCGCGCAGTGTTTCGACGAGTGAGCCTCCGATCTATACACACGTTTCTGCTTCGTCCATGTTCAATGGGACTAGATCTGTGACTTCGTCGGACTACGCTTACTGTAGGGTTGTCTCGTCTCGATGATCGAATTGCCCAACCGTTCTAGTGCTGCCGCTAGGGAAAATTTAAGACATGTAATATGTCCGCCCAGTAACTTTGTCACCTAACACCTCTCCAACACTGTAAGGCATTGGAAATTTCATCTTGAGGTGTGAAATCGAGGTGACTGTCCCAAACACTGTTAAGCACGATCTGCCTAATATAGCGTTATAAACAGAGGACAAATCGACCACCAAAAAGGTGAGCGTTCGACTCACTATTTCTAGATACATGCCCAAAGTGACCTCTAGCTAGATTGTCCCTTGGATGAAAACTGGCTCGTTGTCAAGGCCACACAACGGTGGCCTTTGATTGGTTCTTAAACTGGCTCGACTCACTATTTTTTAATTGGTTCTTTTTTAAGCCTAGTTTAAAGAATGCATCCAAGTAAAGCAAGTCCTTTGAACTACCATTATCAATAAGCACTCGTTTCATCTCGCAGTCGATACTACCGTCTGAAATGAGCACGGATACAGCAAGGGGGTCAGCATGGGGGGTACATTACATTAGATGAATCATCACTATTTAAGCTAATTGTGTTGTCCGTCGTGCGCTGCTTCTTTCTCCCAGTCTACTGCTCCTTGTCTTCAGCTGAATTTTTAGCAGGTCGGGTATTAACCATATTAACCACCCCTGCTGCAACCCGATTTTAGGGAGGAGATGGCTCCTGCCCTTCTCTGGCAGCTGCTCCAGAACTCTGCCTAGGGCCCCTGACAAACTTGGTGAGGTGGCCCTTGCGAATCAACTCCTCAATCTCCTTCTATAATGTCTTGCAGTCTTCAGTAGAATGTCCAGCAGAGCGGTGAAAATTATAGTATTTTGACAGGTTCCCGGTGTCCTTCAGTATTTTTGGCCACTTCAAATTTTTTTTCCCGCAGATCTGCATAAGGAACTTTGAGGGTGTGTCGCCAGGGGCATAAAGTTGGTGACGCCGTAATCTCTGCGTTCTGGCGGCCCATTTCTGTGCTGCTTTCGGCGGGAGTGATCACCGTCGCTGTATTTTCTTTTTTCCTCTCCAGGGAATGAACGAGGCTGATCTGCCCGTTTTGGTCATTTTGCTTCATTGGCCACTTCTGTCGTTGCGTAGGCCCGGGTGATTGACTCTGCCTCCCGAAGGGTCTTGGGATACTTGTTGGCCATGTGCTTGAAGAAGTCCCCGTAGGTCAGTGTGGAGATAAAACTTCCCAATTTCATCTCTTTCGTGATTCGGGGAATTTGCTTGGCCTCTACCGCAAAGCGGTCTAGAAATCTCCGTGGATTCTCTCCTGACTTTTGCTTGATATGGGAGATGTGTCAGTGTGGAAATCCCGTCAGCTCGAGGCATACTGTGCTAGGAAGAGATCTGTGAACTCCTAGAAGCTGCTGATGGTGCCTGAAAGGAGGTGATGAAACTAGATGCGGCCATCTCCCTTCAGCGTGTGTGGGAAGTAGCTGCACATTATTGAGTCTTCCAACCCTTGTAAACTCAAATGGGTGCAAAAGTGATCCAGATGGTCAACCGGATCACTACTCCCATCGTATGAGTCAAGGGAAGGCATCTTGAACTTGGTGGGCAGTGGACAATTTAGGATCTCCGCTGTGAAATGAGATCTGTCAAGGTCAACAGTGTGCTCATCGTCCTTAAACACGCGATCCCAAATCATATCCACCCGTGGATCTGTACGACCAGTATTGGCAGATCTCTTAGAGTTGAGGTAAGCCCTCAACTTTGTTTTGTCCCCGGAGGGTCCAATGGCCGGCCGGCTACTGCCTCCAGTGGACCTGGCAGTCCTGGAGGCTCACTCCTGGATTAAGTTTCCATTTTCTGCTCGAAAGTATCAGGGATTTCTTCTTTTCGGACTTTCTCCCAACGTTGTGCTCCCAAAGCGCTTTTCAGGCCTGTTCTGGCCTAGAGCACGTGAGGAGGCTGGCATTTGATTATTCACCGGCCGCTCGGGTCTTCTGGCTGGCTTCTTTTTCCTCTTGCCACATTTTCTAGGTGGCCGGCGCAGGAACGGTTGCTGGCGAAGCCCCCTGCTGTGACTGCCCTTGTCGAGAGAAGAGTATTTGAAGCAGACGGTTGTTGGTCTATATCTACTCCATCAGTCATTGAAAGAAAGGCACAGGATCCCTGCCTGTCATCCTGTTGACCAGGGCACCAGCAGGGTGATCCTGGTCAGGAGAAACGACGTCTCTAGCGGGATCGTTAGCTTGGGTTCTCGTATTCACCTATGCAGATGAGTCTGGTAGTGATAAAATGAGCGTTGTGAGGGATTGTGGTTGGCTTTTTGTAAACATTTCCCGCAAACGGCGCCAATGAAGTATCCTTGGATCCAAACTTCAAACAGATTTGGGCTGATCCGCTTGTCCTGGTTTCGGCTCCATTCACTGAGTTTGGATCCTGCACACCACTAAAAAGAACAGGAGGTCAGCGTATCGGCGGAAAGTTGACCCACCGAAAATACTCTGACGCTCAAATCAGTTAACAGCCTTCGAAATCTTAGAATGTAAATGAAAATGAGAATTTGAGAAGGTGAGTATGAGAGTGTGTCGGTTTCCAGATGAAAGAGAGGTAATGTCATCTCTTGAATCTGGATGGTGGGTGATGGCAGTAGGCGTCTGTCAATAGGAAGAGCACCTGCATGCCTTTGATTTGTGTTCTTTATCTCAGCCTGTTAGGAATCTTCGCAGAGAGAGTATAAAATCGTTCTGGGATGCGTGGTTGAGAGCATAGTAGCAGGTGTTGTGTGAGTGGTTATTCGCATGCCCTGAGCGTAGACCCTAGGGGTCTTTTTAATGGTGGCTGGGTGATCTTCCTTGGTTAGAAGGTGTGATTCACTGCGCCATGTTTGGGCGGGCTTCATTGTGAGGAAGGCACACGTTGTCTAATTAGCTGAGATTATTTCCTTCTCTGGCGGGTAGCGGCTTTTCAAATTTTTTGCCTTCCTTTCGAGTATATTACCGTTAGAAGGCTTCACTTGATAGGAATTGACAAGATCTGACGCCTTCATTGTGGGAAATGTGCCGATCTTATCAGCGTCCTTTTTGGAGCTGATTGGAATAATGGAAGGCGTACGGTTAGAAAAAGAGCCGTTCCTGACCGCCTATTGGAGCGTGGGCCCAAGTGGACTAGTCCCATAAAAAGCCTTTTTTATTCTTGGCCTATTACTACAGTGATTCTAGTCAACGCACGGGTTAACCGTCCTGCACGCGAGTAGGCCGCCTAATGTGGTTTGAGCCTTTCAGGAATTCAGCCCTCATTTCCTGTTAGGCTAACGTTGACCGTCCAACACTGGATCTGGACTGCCTTTGACTATCGAGCCAGCCCATTTACTGTACATTCATCATAAACATATCAAAAAAAGCACAAACGAAAAAATAATAATAAAGGAAAATATAAATTATAATAATAAAAGTAAAAAAATTAGAAAAAATAATAACAAAAGAATATGGTTAGTAAAAAGAGATTGAAAAAAAAATATAAATTATAAAAACTATTTGAAAAATAAAATAAAAGATCTAAATTTAAAATAAAGCATAATAAAATTTTTAAAAATTATTAAAAAAATAAAAAGAGAATAAAAAAATTAGAAAAAATAAACGATGAAAAACTCATAAATTTTAAATTATTTATTTTAAGAATTAAAAAGGAAGATAAAAAATAAGACATAAAAAATGTAAAAGTTAAAAGAATAAGAAATCGAATAAGAAATATTGATTAAAATTTTAAAAAATAATAAAGAAATGGAAGAAAAACTTTTATAAAAATAATTAAAAATCAAATATAATATAAAATAAAATATTAATATTAAGACGTGAAAAGGAAACAAAATAAAATATAAAAAAATAAACTGAAGAAAAATATTGAAAACATTAAAGCTGAAAAATTAAAATTTAAATATAAAAATTTTAATAATTTAACAATAAAAAATTTAAAAATAATAGAAAAAAGTTTTAAAAAAAAGTTTAAAAAATGACAAATTAAGGATAGAAAAAGGAAAAATAAGATATATAAATCACTTAAATAAATCAATGCTGAGAAATAGAACAGAAGAGAAAAATAAAAAATAAAATATAATACATATATAAATTTAAAATATAAAATAAAAACGATAAAGTAGAAAAAAATAAAAAAGTGAACAGAATAAATTTTAAATAAAAAATCCAAGTTCATAAGTAAAAACAATTCATTTAAATAAATCTAACTATAAAAATTAAAGTAATTAAATATCATATATGAAAAATAAAATGAAGTAAAAAAAAAGAGAAATGAAAAATGAAAATTTAAAATATTTTATTTATTTATGTATTTACTTTTTCAAATATTTTTTATTGTTAATTTTTCATATACTTTTTCTTTTTTCTATCAATTTGTTTTTTATATTTTGTTTGAAAATTTTTATTTTTTTCAATAATTTTGTCTTTCTAATAATTAATTTACTCTGTTAAATTTTCTCATTTCTACAAATTTTATATTTTTCATATTTCTTATGGTAATTATTTTAAAATTTTCTCATATTTTGTTGATTTTACTTATTATTATTTTTTATTTTATATTCATTGTCTTCCCCGTTTGAATTTTTTATATAAAAATCTGTAAATGTATTCTTTATAATTTTTATTTTTCTTATTTAATACTTATATGTTTATGTTTATTTTTCTATTCTTTATTTTCATTATCCATTTTTTATTTTTTAAATAAAAATAAACAAACAACATTATATTTAAATAAAGTAATATTAAATATTAAAAATAAAACGAAAAAAATCTAGAAGATGAAAAAAAATTATGTAAAAGTGTTACGATTCGGATTCGGGAGTCCAGTGCAACACAAGTGTTTGGGAGTGTAGGATATAGAGAAAGAGAGATTGAAACTGAGTTTTACGTGGAAAGCACCTCTTAAATGAGAAGAAAAACCACGAGGTTCTAGGCCTCAGAAATGCTTCACTATGGATGAAAGGCTTTACAAAATACAAGTTTTGGGAGTTTCTTCCCTTTCTTTTTGTTGTTTCTCTCCTTTTGAAAACTTTGCTCTTTTAGAAGCTTTGAAGCCCTTTTCTTCTTCTTCTTCGAAAGAGAGAAAAAAAAGTTCTCTTCGGCAAGAGTCTTTGCTAGGTATTTATAGGAAAAAAATTGTGCTGTTGGTGGAGAAGACACGTGACAGCCTGCATATAGCCAAGAGGCAATCTTGCTCTGCTGGCTGTGCGTCAGGCGTGCCTGCCATCTGCCCTACTGGTACGACGTGTCAGGGACACCTGTCGTCAGCCCTGTGGATGGGCGTCTGCTCTGAGGATATGGCGTGTCAGGGACGTTAGTCCTGCAGATACGGCGTGTCAGGAGCCATTTGATCTTTTCATGATAGCGCGTGCTTCTTGATAACGTTGAAGTTGCCTAGTTGGCGCTCACGGGCGTGTGCGAAATGGTCCTCGTCCTTTTGTGGGTTTCCGGACTCATTTGAAGGAGGCAGCTCTTGGATGTTAACTGCTTTCTTAATGATTCGAAGGATCTCTGGTTCCTTACGAAGGGTCCTTGGGATTTTTTTTGCTTTGGACTCTCAGACGTTTCTCGGGTGTCCTTGATATCGTCAGCTCTTTATGGGGTCCTCGAGCCCCAGTTGGTTAAAGGGACCTCTCAAACCTTTATCGTTATTTTGACTTTTGGGACACTAGCCCATGTTCTCGGGCTTATTATGCTAGTCTAGCGTAAGGAGCTTGCTTGGACTTTTGGGCCTCTTGGGTCATCCAGTCCTCTTGGTCCATGAACACGTCTTTCGGCTTTTCATTTGCGCCCTTTCTTTGGGCCGTATTTTATGGGCCCCTATATTGGGACCCAACATAGCCTCCCATGTCAAAAGGTTTGAGGTCCTCCACCGTTTGGCATGAAGTCGTTGCCCTTCTTGGGAGGTTGATCTTTTCCTGCAACAGTTTGTCCGAACGCGCGTTGTGGCTTGAAAAGGACGTCCCTGAGGAGGCAAGAGTATGGCCATCCGCGTTTGGGCTTGGGCCTTTTACGGTGCTAGTCCGAGTTCATGTGTGTCCTCTGAGGAATTGTGGTGCCAGGCTTGGTGGAGAATTGTCCCAGAACTTCCTTTGAGTCCGAGACCTTTCCAACACCGTCGTTTG
>JAOVVI020011015.1:2278-12824 GCA_028571085.2 Nepenthes alata
AAAAAAATAAGATTTTTAATATAAACTAAAGAAATAGAAGTCATTTTGTAATTTAGAAAAAATTAAACCCTCAACTCTATTTTTAGCATAAAGAAATCTTGTTGATCAATAATATCTTACATAATGTGTGCCCGACAATTGTGTCATCTACTCAATTTAAAAAAATAATGCATTTTCATGCTTCTAAGCTCATAAGTAGAGCGAAAAAAACTATACCTTATTTGATAAAATCTGAGACAACCGGCTGATTCTCTCCTTGATACCTGATTCTGTCCCTCCACTAGAACTACTCTCCGGGGAAGACTTCTTTTTTATTTGCTGCGCATCCTTCGGCTTGAATGCCGACTCAGCCCTATTCAAACGAGCCCACACAAAAATAGATGAAATGATAAAAGCCACGTCACCTGAGAATGCTTAAGGGTGGGTAAAATGTGTCCCAGAAACATATTTCAATGTAAGAATTGTGATTTTCTCGAGGCCATACCCATCAATGCCACGCTCTGGTAAAGAAGCGGAGTACAAATACCTACTAGTCGTAGTTTCCCTTCTGTCAAGGTAGAATGCAAACCAAATTCATCGTTAAAACCATTTCATTATAATTAAATTTACGATCAACAATGACAACAACAGAGTTTTATAAGTGGGGTGCACTATATGAATTCGTTTTCTCAGACTCCCCATGATTCAGTGCAATATTCTCATATTTTCCAAAGCCTACTTGTTCTTTTTTTTTCCTTCCATTATAACTCATATTTTCCCACTAAGTGGCCTACAATTTAAATTTCTGAATCACCTTAAATGTCGAAGAATAACTTAAAGAAGGAGAGACGCAAGCAGTGTTTCTGACCTTGTCACATCCTCTTCTTCCACCCTAGCTGGCGGAGGTTCAGCCTTGGAATAGAGCAAACTGTGGTGACTAACTCCTCCAATGCCCAGCGATTCCAAAAATTCTATGTGGGCTTTCAAAGCATCACTCCTATCATGAATGAAGAACAAGCAAGAGGATCATAAATTAATTTTCGTTACAACTTCTATAGTGTAATCACGATGGATAAATTTACAACTCCTAAAGTATTACTACATTGAGATTTGATGGTAATGCTCTTCTTGCAGCTGCTGCTGAGTGGGAGAAATGTCAAAGCCATCCTTGGGGAGACTAAAAAGCTCCCTAAGATCCTGAAATAGAAATCAATACAAAGCACAATGAAAATATCAATATCGCACACGAATTTCTTTCTTTTTTGCAAATTAGAACCCGGCAAGGAAATATGGCCGAATATTAATGTAATGCTGATATGAATTTATTGCAATTTTGTCGCGATGTCAATTGCCCAGATACAAATATATATATATATATGCCGATATTTCATTCCGGGACCAAACCCTAATGCCACCTCATGGCTAGCGGACAAGTCACAATTTGTAATAAATTAGGAATGAACCTGCTGGCTGAAGTAACGAGTTTGTTCTTTGTGTTCGGTTGCTGTTTTGAACAAACCGCCCTTGAATATCTAAATAAAACATCAAAGTCATATATTAGCACTGATCCTTAACAGTCTTTTAATCTCTAAGGAATCACGATGAAAACATAAATAAAACTATTAAACTTAGGGTTTGTTTGGAATGAAAAAAGAAAATAAACTATATTTGAATTAGTTAAAAAAACACAAAAAAAATATGAAAAAAATATGCAGTAATACGTTCCTATTTCATGAAAGTGATTTTCCTTTAATATTTTTAATTTATTTTTTTCTTATTATTTTTCTTTCCTTTATTTTCTATAACCAAACAATTAGTGGCTCTAGAATTTAGGATCATAGAAAATATAGGGTAATAGAGACGAAGAAAAGGGCTGTGTAGAGGGGGGGGGGGGTTCCCAAAAAACCTGCTTCCTGTATATCTTTTCTTCAATAGTACCGCAGGTCATTAATCTGTAGACAATAACATCCTTTGTTTGCCCAATTCTGTATACCCTGTCAACACTTTGGTTGTCTGTACTGAAAAGGAAAAGAACAACCACTAGTTTAACACCATTTGTATAGGTATCTTCTAGAAAGTAAACGGAAAATATGCACAGCCATAAATGAAATTATTAACATAGGTATTGATAGTAACTGTATCGGTCATATTGGGCAATGTGTGTCTAAATTGGGCATAAAAAACACACTTCTTTTGAATCAAAACCTATAGGGTAAATATTAGCCGATATATCGCTCATACACTGATATGTTACAACTTTGTTGTACAAAAAATATCAATATTGGAGCGATCCAATACCATATATATTGGTCGTATTTTTCATATCAACTCATTTCATTAATATATATTGGTATCAAAATATAGAAAAAAATTTATGTGAATCATATCCCAATGAAAAAGTATTGACCGATATAATATAAATGATGAGGCAACATATCGTAATTTTATCACGGTATAATAAAATATCAAAACCGAAACAGCTTGATATATCAAAAAAGGTTAATATTTTACATGTCGATTGATATTTCATTCCATAAACACAATGCTAAAGTTTTCTCCCTATAAATCTCAGCATCAATGTGCTAGAAACCTGAATACATAAGGCACAAAACAGAAATTCTACCTCTCTTCAGCCTCCTCCTACAACTCCCCCCACCCACCAAAAAACCATCACAAATTCATGAGTGCACAAAGATAATTATCATATTGAGACTACATTTCACTTCTAAACGAAATTTCTTCCAAAGTTATTAGTTTGCAACATATTATCAAGTGTTCAATACGTTTGGCAGACAAGACAAGTCATCTGCCCAAACCAGATAGTTCAAGGAGGCCGAGCTGGTGATGAGGATTTATTTCCAATTTTTTTTCCCCAGGCGAGGCAGAAAGATGTAACCAGCATAATCATGCATCTCTATGCACTAATGTAAATATCCGTAAATGTGTATTAGTATCAAAACCTTCTTATACCGTTATTTCCCGATACAGCAATAATGTCATTATATGCTATTGTATCGGTAACATATCGGCAAATACAATTGATATTTATGCCGATATGACCAATATATTGGCCAATATAGCCAACCAACTTATAATTTTTAGAATTTTTTTTTTTCTTTCGATATAAAATAAAGGAAAAGAAAAGAAGGAAGCTGGAAAGGACAGAAAATTTGGGGGCAATTGGACGCCAGTCTCTGTATGCCAATATGAGATAGAAGAAACAAGAGATAGAACATCAAGTAAAAGAAGTAGCAACCTCGGATTCCAAGCCGGATCAACAACAATCACACGGTCTGCATTTGTAAGGGTTAGGCCGAGACCACCAACTTGAGATGTCAAGAGAAAGATGGGGGCCCCGTGGCCTTCTTGAAAATCCTGATCATCAGGTAAAAGCAAAAGTTTCAGAACAATAATATGTCCATATTAACTAGAACCTTATCTCTTCTATGAAACAAATTACTGACATTCACAATCTTCATTCTGTCAGTAGCTTTTGTGGTGCCATCAATGCGTTGGAATTCAAAATCATTGGATATTAATAATTCCTGGACATTGAAAAAGAAAGACATCTGTATTAGTTATGCACAATCAAAGGACAAAATGTGTTAAAAAGGAAGAAAATATTTTATATATTATGGCATTTTTGTTTTAGGATATCATTGCACATTTATCATAGCATTGAGCTCCAGTAAATCCTTAATATAAGCATAAAACACACTCTATAAAAATTAATTTTTCAACATGTAAAAGTATTAGATATATTAATTACTTAAACATGAAGACCTTCAGTCCCAATCGTGCAGTTTTTGAATTATTTTTCCAAGGAAAGATGAGGAGGTTAGACATGTCACTTCTAACCCACTACTTTGATCTAAGAAAGGCTACAAATAACATTATCTTAAGAAATAATATATGAATAGTTCCAGAACAAAGTAACAAAAATATCTATTAATGTAGTAATACAAGTTCCCGTTTGGAAACTATCTATATATGTCAGCAACATAAATTGGGAATATCAATGCAGTTAACATAAATATCTACATAAACTAGTAATATAGGTTCTGTTTTGCAAACTATCCATATGAGTTTTTTTGGGGGGGAGGGGGGCGGGGGAAGAATATCTATCCATATAAGTCACCAAAATAAGTGTCATTCATGAAAATTTGTAACATTGGTCCACATGACAAGAAAAAAATGGAGAAGAAATTCCTACTTTTTGAAATTCAGTGCATAAAAAAGCAGAGGACTCTGTCTATTACAATAAGAAAAAAGGCAACTGATAAAGACTGGTATTATAAATGAGATCACTTATAAGTGTATGTGTGCTTATAATGAATATTCTCAGATTCATCACATTCAAAAACCCCACCATTTTTTTCTCTTATGTCTTGCATACATCGTATCACAAATTTGGCAGGTAAGTACATCAAATAGTTGTAAATAATGTGGAAAAATCAACATTTAATAAGAAAACCCATACAAATAGAAGCATCAAAATGAGAAACAACATGAATGATTAGAAATACATAATTACATCAAATATTTGCAAATAACGTTGCAAATAAGCATCAAAATGACAAGATGAATAATCAGAAATAGGAAAGTATATTAAATATTTGCAAATAATATGGAAAAATTAACATTTAATAAGAGAATCCATGAAAAGTTGTAGTATCCAAATGATAAACATGTTGAATAATGAGAAATTAACAAGCAACAGAAAAGAAAAGGAAAAGATATGAAGAAATCAGGGGGGAAAAGCCTTTCAAATTTTTTTTAATATGTTCAACAATCATGACTACATATAAAAGATTCTTAGTTTGGTTAGTATAGGAAGATCTATATCAGGGGACTTACCATGTTTTTTAAAAAAAAATTAAGAAACAAATCATGAACAAATATTCAGACACTAAATAAGGATGTATCTTTGGAATAAACAGTAGGGTGATTCAACACAGCAAATTACAGAGGTCCAATTGGAACTGCAACAAAAACCTTTTGATGATGTTTTGATCTGCAATGACAAGAAGAGACAAAAACAGTTTGCTGGTCTTTTTACAAGTGTAGAATAGTTCTTTATATAAAATCTTGAGAGGAAGACAAATGAAGATTTTCCATGAAAAAATGAAGTAAAATGAAGTTATTGTACTTCAAATGCAATTCCTTCGATTGACACAAGAGCAAAAGGGAGTGGAACAAATATATCGATGATTGAAGTAATCTGCTACATGAAGCTATGACTGAAAGGCTCTTTTTTCAATCCCAGTGCCAATTGCACTGGGCCAGATGTTTACAATTTTTTTATCTTTGAGAAATCCTGAGAAATAGTTGAAGAAGAAATAACCAAAGCTGCGGAGGAAATCTTTGCCAAGTAACTTACTTAAGAGGATGAGCACTACATTGGCCAGTTTACTGCCCAAATTTAATGTATGTTCCTTTGTTGAGATTTGTTGTTATCTCATTCAGTGTAGATAAGTAGTCTTGCTATTTGAATGTACACACTGGGTAAAAGTGGTCAACAAGAAGTATAAGACTAAGTTCTGTTTGCAGCTACTATCTCCCATAGGTACTACAGGATTCTCCCAAAAACAAAAAGAAAAACACCATACAGCAAGACATTTCACACCAATTAAGTGATCCTTTATCAGTTATACTTAGTCAAAATTTGGTGTTATTGTGAAGGTCTATGCTTTGTGAGCATGGAGTCGACCATTTACATAATTCTTATTAGTTAGGGAAAGAAGTATAGTATTGTGAAGCAGCACTGGAAAAACCACACAAATAAAATGTATTATATGAATCGAGAACATTTTGGGGATCATATGAAACTCAATCCATTAGCATATAGATATACTTAAATAGGCCTTAGAACAAGGCATTGCTGACAACATATAGTTCATTAGTTAATTGCTATTTAAACAAAAGGCAGTCTCGGTCATTCATGAGAGTATTTGTAGGCATTCGGTACAAATTTACTTGTTTTGACAGCTACTCATGCAATTAACAGCGAACTGGATTTCTCTCTATCATCCCTACATTATAAGCTACAGTCTTAAGGAACATTGAACAAAATAATGAAATGTCAATCTTCAGAACCTCACAAGCAGATTAGTCATTCATAATTTACCTGGATAAGATTGAGCATCTTCCGAGTTTGAGAAAATATAAGAACATTATGCCCCTCTGCAATTAAATTTTCCTGCAACAGATTCAAACATATAATATCACTTCAAATTGATGGTTAGGCATAGGTGTCAGAGGATGGGACATAACTAACCAATAAAGATAATATGAAAGATATCTTGCAGGAAACACTGCCATGCATCTCCAGAAAATCATCCTCCGCGGAAAATTTTGCCACATGCATTGCTAATTTCTCTGCTAGACCACGGTCTTCCTGACTAAGCGTTGAATCCATCCCTTCCAGTAGATCCTCAGCTGCTCTCTTTGTTAGGAGGAAAGGATGATCGCATATCTTTTTCAAGATCTATTTTGAATAATGTTTTCTTGTTAAGTAGCTTCTAACCAGCTCAAATAATATTAGGAAGATAGAAAGGCACCATAAAAATTCAAAGAAACAAACACAATTCATGAAAATAATACTATGAAAACATTAAAAGAGAAATGAGGGAGAGAGGGAATTATATTACATAGGTGTGTTGTAGGGATAAAACCAAAGCCATTAAACTAGTGCAGTGGATAGGTTAACACAATGCTCCTCTTGATTCCCTGAGAAGGGAAATGTTTAAACTACGTAACTTAACAACAAAAGAGAACCTTTGCAGAAGAAGCATCGTAAATTTTTAATCTAACTTTTTTTCAAAATAACGACATAGGCTACAGCTCATCAAATAACAAGTCAAACAAGTATTTCTTATCAAACATGCATGAACATGAAGAAAACAGAATTAAAGGAAAAATCCCAGTACCTTGATGACTAATCCAGTATACACTATCACTGCACAGAAGAATATCATCCGCCAAAGCACAACTTCAAACTCTTAAAAAAGGCAGCCGAGTGCACTATGCTCCCACATCATAGGACCTAGGGATGGTCAAATATACGCGACAATGTAGAGATATTGTTTTTATGATTTAAACCCCAAACCTTCAAGTCATAATAAAATAACTCTATGTTGCGCGAAGTCACAACAGCTGAACTTCAAACTCTTCATTTACTAAATATTGTTGTACAAAATCTGAACAAGTAATCCACTGCTTTAGCATATCATTATCATGGTAATCAATCTGATGAGGATCTGAGGAACCACCCCAGCAGAGCAGATGGATTGCAGCCAGGCAAGGGGTTGACAGTTAGTGGGATGAGAAGCATTTGGAGTGAAGAAAATCCAAGTAATTATCTTTCATTAAGGGTAGTTCAATAACTAGGCATTGTTAGGGTTTAGAAGGCTATATAAGCACATTTTGTAAGAAAGGAGGATATCTTTGGAAAGAATTATGAAGAATAACACTTTGATAGCTCTGAAAGCTTGGGACTTACAGGAGCATATATTCAGCATTCCTCTATATGCTATGGGGGATTTCTTGGGCCGTTTAGGAACCAGTCATGTAATTCCTCTTCGAATGCTTGATTAGTATTCTTCTTTGTTAGCATCGTAATATTATCCATTAGTAGTACATTTCTAATATTCATCCCGTTTGTGCATTCTATGTATTTCATTTTATTTGTATTGTTAGGTGAGAAACAATTCCATGAAAAGGGGCAAAATATGAATACTAGGATCGGGTTCTTATCACAATCTCTTACTAACTTGAATTTGACCTCCATCTTCAATAACACACATTGATAGGCATTCATATGCTACAAATATTTGCTTTCTATGGAAAATCACTAATCATGTGACTCCTACAAAGCAAACCTACTAATCTTTAATAGGTATAAGCATCATCATCACTGTACATGAAGATAGCACAAGGCATCATATTTTTCTCCATTGTTTTTCTTCTTTCTTTCTGTTTTACCTATTTTTGCTAGGTAACAAATCTATATCCAGTGCCATCACTAATAAGAAAAGAAAAACAACCCGAGCACATTAGTTGCTGAATGCACCATAAATGAAAGTCATCTCAGTAGCCAGAGTGAACAATACCGTGAGTGCAGCTAAAGGTGAGCCATCAAAAGCTGAAAGAACCAGTTCACTATTCAGAAAAGCTTCATAGAGGTGGCGCTGTGCCAAATAGAATCAAAAGAAAAAAAAAAGTTTAATGTTATCGAAACTCCATGGGTTAAATGAAGGAATAACAGAACAAACTGCACCTGGCAGCTAGTCAATCTCAGCCAGACAATAATCTCATTCTTTTTAGAAAGTTTTCCACTTTTTGTTGCATCGCCTTCTTTGAACACCTCACTTTTCAGCCGTCGAAGAAAATAAGGTTGAATGCGTTCTCTTAGCTCCTGTAAGAAGCACAAAGATATGTCATATCCATTCAGCATTTAACGCACACTTAGTCTAACAATCTATACACTGGCAATGACCAAATAACCAAGTTGACAAATCTACACACCAGCAAAACCAGGTTGATAAATTGTGAGGAATGCATGTATAACCATAGTTCAAAACAGAATTGCACAACAGGTACTAAAGTTCATTATCAGAATGTGTGACTCGATGAATGAACGAACATCAACAAAACAATGAATGTATAACAGATGATGCAACGCAACAGGTAACTGCACAACAAGAGGCTCCACTAACTAAAGTCTTCATCAGTAACTGGAAGTGTTCCCGCCAGTCTTTAGTAGTGCAAAGGATGTTATGCCTGAGAACTGATACTAAGAATATATGTATTTATATTTCCCTAAGATGCAACTTTGTGACAGATAGTGACCAGTAATACAGGATTAATATTATGAATCTGCCTAATATGGCTTAGCATATTTGATGATGTAAGAGAGTATGCCACACTATAGAGAGAGCGGAAAAAAGTTTTTTGACAACACAAATAATCAAGGTTATGAGTGCAAGATGATGGTAGAATAGAAGGTTACATCTTAAATTTTGACTGGATGAAGTGATACCCTCATTTAAACTTAGAGGATCCATTTTAATCCAAAGAAGCATTTCATGTGAGGAGAATTATTACGCTCTAAATGAATGGTATCGAGAATCATTACACTCTAAAAGAATGGTGTTGAAGAAGTTTTTTTTCCCTGAATGCGAAATCATGGATGGTAGTCCTTTATTTTCTTAGACTATTTATGCTAAAAGAGTTGGCCCAACCACTAGTGGATCAGCATTCTGATTGAAAACTCCACTAAAATAAGGAAGACAAGGTATGCACACATACAACACAAACCATTACCTTTGCAACTGTTGAACCAATATGTCTTTCCCTATCAGAAGCCCTTTTTTCATTACCACGAAGAATGGGATATTCATATCTGTTCTTGAAACTGAAATAACCAAATATTTCATCCAACTATAACATCTAATGTTTTATAGAGAAAACTACAGGATGCATCAGGCTGATACTTACTCTTTCTTGTCACCCAATAAATCAGGACAGCAAAAATTGAATAAAGCCCACAATTCCTGTTTGGAGGTCAGATGAAGAATATAAGGTCAGATATCTAAGTACTAAAGAGTGTGCTTCAGTCGTCACAGATAATATGATGATAACATAAGACAAGAAAATAGGTTCCTAAGAAGGTTTGCATCATCAGACCTTGAGGTTATTTTGTATTGGCGTGCCACTAATAACAATGCGATGGGCACAGGGTATCTCAAACAAACTCTTAGCCCTTTGTGTGCTCGGATTCTTTATGAGGTGACCCTAAAGTTGATGATCAATGAGAGAGATCAATACATTAGATTTGACAGAAAGAATTTAATTTTCAGAAGAAATCGTGTTCAGCTCTAACAGCAAGTTGAATGAAATTTGATCTGTGTAATTCTTGAAATTCTTGAGCTTAAATCACATTGGCTAAAATGAAAGCTGAAAAGGATGGCTAAATTTATAGAAAGGTGTCATAAAACAACAAACAGACAAGCACAAGTACTACATATTAATTAATCACAGCTCGTCACACCAAAGGTTGATGATTGTCAAATTTTCCAAGATCAAATTGCTGCCATAACAATAGTGTTCTAGCCCATGCTTAGATTCAGCTCTACCCAAATTTTCCAGGTTCACTCCAACCCCACTTGTCCGACTGTTGCTGTGATTCTTGTCACAGTCCTCGATGTCCACGCTGAAAATAATATTGTTAACAACAGACAATAGAAATATGACTGCTATTATAAAAGATAACAGTACTCCTTGTACATAGAAATGTGAAGATTAAAGAGACAAATTGTGGCATTTAAAAGGCTTAACCATGAATGTCGAGTCATGTTCTTCCATATCAAAAAATTGATTGCTAGTATATTATTCATTTACTCAAGTTATTGTAAAAAAAATATTGGACATCATAGGTTTTGTTGCGTTCGTTTATGATAGCCGTACGCTGGTGATGACGTTACGCGGATGGGATCAGTCGCAACATAAAAAATGGGGGGTGAAATGGTTGGGCGAGGTTGGTGAGCCACTGAGTCCGAGTGGGACG